>BGNK01001819.1:24013-127359 GCA_003297005.1 Symbiodinium sp. clade A Y106
TGCATTTGTGAATGCAACAATGCCGAATGGCATTGGCTCAAGACTGGACGACTGCTTGATGCACAAAGGAAGCTTGAGTGTTGTGTGACTGGGGAAAGGGATTGATCTCTAGGTTGCTCAGGATTGTTTGGATTGTATAGTGGAATTTTGCATGGTAGCGGAGCTTCGGCTCTGGAACCAGGGAAGAAGTGAGAAAGAATGGNACTGGGGAAAGGGATTGATCTCTAGGTTGCTCAGGATTGTTTGGATTGTATAGTGGAATTTTGCATGGTAGCGGAGCTTCGGCTCTGGAACCAGGGAAGAAGTGAGAAAGAATGGACTTCGGGGCGAGAGGAATTGGTGGAGAGATCAAACTGTTTGTACCATGGTGAATTGGACAAATGGGATGAGTGGTCGTGGCAGCTGAAGCGATATGTAGGATTGTACAAGCCACTGGCCAAAACGCTGATCGATGAGATTGAGGTGAATGCACAAAAAGTGGTCACTGACAGTGTGAAGCCTATGCTGTGCAACAGACATCGTCTCAGAATAACCAACTGTCACTGTTTGCTAAACAACTGGCATACATGTTGGCACAGATCACTGATGGAGCTGCGAGAGCGACTGTTAGGAATGAAGACACAGAGAATGGCTTTGGATTTGGCGTCGACTGTACAACCAGTTCTCACTGCCTACGAGAGCTCGTGCGACGAATCTCTTGAATGAGATCATTGCCTTTCGATTGCGGAGTGATCATCTTGAGAGTGACTTGAGTGACTTCATCATATTGAAGAACAGACATGAGAAGACGACTGGAGTGTCTCTGGACAATGATTTGTTGATCACCTTGATAATGCAGAAAACTACTGGTCCATTGCAACAGCACCTGAGGTTGAATGTCAGGAACATCACGACGTTCACTGAAGCACTGGAGATTGTGTATAGTTACATCAAGAGCAGACATTTGGTAGTGCCAAGCAGNACTGAAGCACTGGAGATTGTGTATAGTTACATCAAGAGCAGACATTTGGTAGTGCCAAGCAGGAATGACGGTCCAGTCGACATGGATATTGGAGCATTGAAAGGAAGGAAAGGATATGGTGTACAAAGGTAAAGGAAAAGGATTCAAGGGCAAAGGAATGTTCAAAGGAAAAGGAAAAGGAAAGAGCAAAGGTTTCAAAGGAAAGAAAGGAAAAGGAATGAAGGGAAAAGGAAAAGGANGTACAAAGGTAAAGGAAAAGGATTCAAGGGCAAAGGAATGTTCAAAGGAAAAGGAAAAGGAAAGAGCAAAGGTTTCAAAGGAAAGAAAGGAAAAGGAATGAAGGGAAAAGGAAAAGGACGAGGATGTTTCATATGTGGTGACCCGAACCACTGGAGCAAGGAATGCCCTAAAGGTAAAGGAAGAATGTCAGCTTTGACTGAGGAAGGACAACAGGAAGGAAATCAAGAGGAACGGAGTCAAGATGCGGAATGGTATGATGATGAATGGTCGTCATGGGATGACTATGACTGGAGTCAGGATTGGATTGGTTCTCTTGATGATTGGTCTGGTGACTGGTCTTGGTCCGAAGATGACTGGAGTTACTGGTCCGATGACTNTCTCTTGATGATTGGTCTGGTGACTGGTCTTGGTCCGAAGATGACTGGAGTTACTGGTCCGATGACTGGTCTTGGGGTTCTCAGGACTGGTGGAGTGCTGAGCAGCCGAATGCGAGTGCCTCGTCAGGTTCGCAAGCACTGCGAATGTCCCGCAGGATCCCACCAAGAGTGAGCCATCGCACACTGTTGCGGCTGTGACTGTCGAGATACAGGATCAGAATGCAGCAAGACCATCCAGGACTGTTCGAGGCGCGAAACCTGGAATGATAACGAATCTGTTCGTTGGAGCTTGCTTGCTGATTGGTGCGTTGAGTGCTGGAGTGCCTCCGGTGCCCAGCCGGAATGTACCTGAGAATGAGCAACTGGGTTGTGACGACAGACTGGTCGAGTTTCACTTGCAAGCAGGACTGGTGGATAAGTCGTGGATACTGTTCGGCAGTGGAGCTTGTGCGAACTGCTGTCCGGCATGGTTTACTCCGGACTACCCTGTTTTGCCTTTGAATGAGAGTGCCCCTTCACTGCGGAGCTTGTCTGGAAAGACACTGGACGTGCAAGGTCGTAAGATTGTGCAGCTTGACTGTGGCAATGGCCACCCGTTGAGTGTGCAGTTCTACGTGTGCACTGGGACACCGTTCCCACTGGTGAGTGTCGCCCGACTGTTGCTACAGGACTTTTGGACAGTAATGGCCAAGGACTATCTTGCCTTGATTGATTCTGTTGGAAATCCCGTTCCGATTGTGCGTCAAGGAGCACTGATTTACTTGTGCCCGACTGTCATACTATATGCCGTGGCAGATGCGGCGGGAATGGCAGCGAGCTGTCTTCCAGAAGTGATGGATGGGATTGAGAATGAGCTTGGATCTGTTGAGTTGCGTGGAGTGACGGACATGAATGACGGTTCGATTGACCACTTGTTCCAGATTNCAGAAGTGATGGATGGGATTGAGAATGAGCTTGGATCTGTTGAGTTGCGTGGAGTGACGGACATGAATGACGGTTCGATTGACCACTTGTTCCAGATTGGAGCGCTGATTGCAGCAGCTGAAGAAGTGAAAGCCAAGGAAGGCTATCGCTGGGACATGTGGGAAGTGAATGAGTCGAACTTGAAGTTGATCAGGCATGTTCGAGTGTGGCGCAATGAAATGTTGGATCCAAGGATCAAACTGGCGAACAAGTCGCCGGTGCCCATCACTGGCAAATGGTCAAGATTGACTGGCGAACGAGTGACGTTCAAGAAATACAAGGACGGCTCGACTGTTACTGTCAGGGATGAGAATTTCCTGGAATTGAGCCGGACGAGGTCGAAAGACCCCAAGGAATGGCGAGGACGAGTGGATTTCGGATTGAAACACAAACCACAACTGAGGCATGTGCAGAAGACTGCACCGCGTCCACACGATCCAATGATCGGACGCGATAAGTCCAAAGTTGTGAATGATGAGATTGCCGAATTCCGCAAGTTCGATGACCCAATGGAGGTTTTGTTGAAAAGGCCAATGTGGAGCCTGAAGTGCTTGATCGCCAAATGAGAGTAAGTCGGAATGTTGAGGAACATGAGTTGGAGAATGCCCTTCGGTCACTGCCACAACATGGCAGCAGAATGAAGGAGTTGTTGCTACAAGTGTTCAATCTCGAAGACCCGGAGACTGCAGCACCCCGGACTGCTGACCGGTGGGTACTGCTTCCTCGTTATTGGATACGAATGCATCATGAATGGAGAGACTGCTATTTCCATCCAGATGATGCTCCTTCTCTTGTTGATGGATTGTTGAGTGACTGCTTGTGGGGTGATCGATATACAATGCTCTTCGATTCGAGTGATCCGTCGCAGATTGACACTGGCCATCAAAATGAATGGACTGACATTGAGATGCCTGATGGCACTGTCAAGAAATGCGAGGACCCAAGGGGTCCCACTGGTCACAAGTGGATTGGATATACATTGTTTGTTCCGCTTGATCGGCCGACTGCTGACAAGAATGCCGAGCAGCAGACTGATGACAAGAGTGCCTTGAAGCCGAAAATGTTGAAGATTCCAGGTGAACCTTCGGAGAGTGAAAGGAGACTGCATGAATTAACTCATCTCCCTTACCGTGACTGGTGTGAGCACTGTGTCAAGTCGAAGGGACGACAGAGTCATGCCGTGAAGAAGAATGATCGGCAACCGGTGATTCAGATTGATTTCTCCTTACTGTCTACGGAGAATGATCTTCCGAAACGGACGATCTTGAATGCGACTGACGTGCAGACTGGCTACGCAATGGCGGTTGTGTTGCCTGCGAAAGGCAGCATTGAGAAATATGCTGTAGCCGAACTGCGTCGATTTGTGTTCGAGATTGGCAGGACGTTTGGGATTGTTCAGTATGACAAGGAGAATTCATTGAAGGTGATTGCCAAGGACCTTTGCAAGACGATTGGAGGATTGTCGATGCGAGCAGCACCGACTGGACACTCCCAGAGTCAAGGAAGTGTTGGAAATGTGCAAAGGACCTTGTATGGTCAACTGAGGACACTGTTCTCACAAGTGCAAGAGTCGACTGGCTTGAAGTTGACATCGGAATCTCCAATGTTCACTTGGTGTGTGAAACATGCACAATGGCTGATCAACAGATACCTGATTGGATCTGACGGAAAGACTGCCTACAGTCGGAGGTGGTCTCGTGAGTACAATGGATCACTGTGCATGTTTGGTGAGTGGATTGACGCAAAACTGCCTATCAGCAATAAAGTGAAGATTCCTAAAGGAAGATCACAGTGGTTCTCCGGAGTGTACCTAGGAAAGGACACTGAGGCAGATGAAGTCATCCTCGGGAATGCGAATGGAGTCTTCAAGGTCCGCACTGTCAAGAGGAAACCGCCTTCTCAGCAGTGGAATGCGGTTGGAGTTACCAAAAATCTCACTCTGTCCTGGCGCCAAGTCTTCAAGCTGTTCATTCTCCTCATCTTCCTCTTCGACGCGTGACAATCCTGGAGGAGGCTTCACTCTACCTTTCACTCCAAGATCAGGCGGCATTACAAACTCACTCGAATCAACTCCATCGCCTTTGGGCTGCCACGGCACTGATAACACGTTAGACTCTTCCGGAGCCGCCCCAGAGCTCTGGGACCTTTTCGCGCGCGCCCCTTCCGACAGAGCCCTCTGGAGAGAGAGCGTTTAGTCGCGTTAGACTCTTCCGGAGCCGCCGCGGAGCTCTGGGACCTTTTCGCGCGCGCCCCTTCCGACAGAGCTCTCTGGAGTGTGTTGTGCGTGTTGCGTGTGTTGTGCGTGTTGTGTGTGGTGTGTGTTGTGTGTGTGTGTTGACACGAGTGCGGAGAAACGGTGAGAGGACTGAGGGACTTAGGGAGGGAGTGAAGGAGGGAGTGAGTGAAGGAAGGAGTTGGAGGGCGACAACGAAAACAAAAACCCAGACAGTGATGTGGGGAATAACAGTTGCGAGAACGCTGCAATGACTACCATATCACGACAAAAACAAACCGACTACGACAACATTCACCTGAGAGCAACAAACATTTCGACTGTCTGAGGGACCGCTGTATGCAAAGCGAGTGAAGTTCCGCAAGCCGACGCCTTGAGCTTGTCCGTCGAAGTGGGCCTCAGGCTTGGTGTCTCAATGCAAAACCATGGGACCAAAGAAAGTGTGTCACAGCCAACGTGAAAGGAGCTGAAGCCTTCTGGTGAAAGGTTCGACATCTGCTCCGCATGGAGTTTCGTTTAAAGGTTCGGTGAACATCTACCGACCTGAGCAAGGGTTCGGGACTCACGGGATGTAATTGAAGGCCGGGGCCCAGGGCCTAAGCTCCGAGCCTGCCGCCAACGGAAATGACCGGTTTGTAAATGAACCCATTCCTTCCGTGCCTTCTTTTGTGCAGGTGTCGCGAGCTGGCTAAACAGTCTTAGATGTTCGCCCTTGTATAAGCCAGAGACGAAGATGTTTGGAACAAGCTTTACACTATCTGGGCACCCGACGCCTGCGCAGGTGTCGGCAGATGTAGCTCTGGCTCTCGGAAGAGTGGCTTGTGCCCTCGCAGGCCCAAGCAAGCTGCATGGAATGTCATGTCATAGGTGTTTGCAGGTCCTGAGACCTGTAGTAGGCGCTCTTGTGCCTCAGCAGACGCCCCAGGGCCAAAGTCTGGCCAGGCTGTCAGACAGCGTCAAGACAAGTTCACAGCGACAGCTCACATGAGGGCCGAGGGCTTGTCTTGAAAGCATCGACTTCCCGCTCCTAACGTCCACATGCAGACCACTTCCCCTAAGTACAACTTGTCGCGGCCGTGCCTCGTGGCCTGCAGCTTACGTATAGGCGACTGCCTGATGCTTCACCGCTTCGAATCATGTCTCTGTGTGACGTGGACACCGAGTGAAGCGCGAACCACCGCAAGTTGTGACTTCGGCCGGCACACCTCGCGAAGACCAAACGAGAACCCACACGGAACAGCAAAGCTTCCCAACCTCTTGTCAGCGGCCTTTCTGGCTTCGTCCTTGAGCCAGGTGGTCAACATCGTAATGCAATGGGCTAGATGGCCCCATCGTGAAGCTGCAATCCTCGGCCAATCTTTGAAGCTTCGGATCTTCGCCGATTTGCGAGCCGCCTCCCGCTGTGCAGTTATGGGATCTGGGTGGTGGAACGAAATCTAGTGATGGAGCACGTAAGGCACTCACGGCCAATCGAGAGAGTGGCTGTGATCGCACACCCGCACTTCCAATCCGATCCGACAGCCCCCGCACAGCCTCATCTACCAAAGAAGCTCTGCGCACTGAACGCCAGGCGTTCGAGGACCTCCACCCGCATGGTGGGGGATAGAGGTTTGGTCGGCTCATCAGGTGATCTTGGCTGCAGAAGTTCCGTTCTCATTCGCTGGGAAGCGGGCTTTAGAGCTCCTGCTTGCCGGCCCAACTGCAAGTCAGGTCGGCATAGAATCGATTGCAGAATCCTCGGACAACTGCAAGCCTCAAGGATTGTTGCATCCTTCCGGCGCAGGTCCAGCTTCATGTTGGTGATCTCTTGAAGGACCTTTCTCTTAGAGGCCCTGCTTCGGGCATGATTCAATGTTACGTTCTGACAGGATACTGCCTTATTCCCTTTATGCCGTCGTGTAGAATGAAACACAATACACAATCTATACTGTATGCTTCTGGATCACAACTGGAATGCTTATTCACTGCTAGCATCACAGCAATGATTCCGAAGGCCATGGCCGTCACTATTGCTACTTTTGCCACAGTTTTCTTCTTCTCATTCTCTTTGTCCGGAACCGATTCGCACGGCGCCTCGCTGGTCTGCTTCTTCAGCCTGTAAAGCTCTGCCTCGACCCAAAGGCAAAGGATCGTGGTAGGATCTAAGGCGTTCTGAAGCTAAGCCACGTGCTCGAAGCTCACTGCACTCCTGTCTCACACTTGCGGGGATGCAACTCGCTCGAGTCATTCGTCGGAGCCATGCCGTCCTCGTGCTCGGGAAAGCCTCGGATCCCAGATCCGTCCTAAAAAGGTTCGGGGGCCCTGTGTCTCCGTGTGCGCTCTCAGGCCTGGGCGCGTCTCTACATCAGGCAGCTGCGTCAAGAAGGATTGCAACCGCTGCCCGAACCTGAATCTGAAAGCATGCGGTAACCACGACGCTGCAGGCGCTGTGCACTGCCCCTTCAAGAAGCGATGCCAAACCATACGTCTAACTAAGCTGAATTGACCCGGGCGGCGATGTCTGCAGGGCATCAGCTTGCTCGCCTGCATCGGGCCTCGGGTCTAAACATGATGTCACAGAACTTTTGCTCATGGATTCTTTGCTCCTTTCTTCGTTTCTCTCTCTCTTTCTCTCTCTCTCTCCCTCACTCCCTCTCTGTCGCCAAAGCAAACATGGGAGTTTCCGAAAGCAAGGGATCTGCCTTAAAGACCAAGTTGTGGGATCCTGCCTGTCTCCATCTTTCGCCAACAAATGGACCCCGAACCTTCGGAAACTACCATGCTGTGGGTTGCATGGGTCCTACAGACCCCGACCTCAGCACCATGGCAGCAGGGCCGAGCCAGCAAAAAACAAACTCGTCGTGGGAATTGGGGAGTTTGGGGTGCGGATGGGTTCGGTGTTGAGATGTTAGGCTGCGGGGCTGAGGGGATGTCGGCGTCCGTGTCGGCTTTGGCGCCCGATCCGAGCTCTCCTATGCATGCCCCGAAGAATCAATATTCAACATCCTGTAAGCCTGAACACGTCACCACCGAGACGAGGGAACTGGTGTCAACCAGGGTCAAGCACTGGTTGTAGCGCTCACAATGGGCACTGCCGTCGCCGTCAGCAGCACAAGAATCATGCTACCCAGCAACCACACAATCATAGTTGTAGCAGCAGAAGCCCGCAGTTTGCGAACCTAAGCTTCGACCTGGAGCTTCTCTGGCTGATTTAAACAGGAGTGGCTAAATTCAGCTGTCACCCGGTACTCTGCAGTGTGGGCAATGTAGGCAGGCAGAGAGAAAGGTCTCCCTTCGTTGGAGTATCTGCCTACTTTGTCTACTTCTTTTCGAGTCATGAGGCTCCTTCATTCGATGGCTTGTTGGAGCAACCCTGTGCCGGGAAAGTGCAGCTCCTTTTCAATCGTCGCCCTTGCACCCTGCCCCGTGTCGATGCGTGAGGCGAATTCTCGACACCCACGCACCGGACCTTTGTGCGGGTCTGACATCCTAAGTCTGGAAAGCGTGCCCATCCGGCCCGCCAGGACAGGACTGAAGCAGAAAGGAACGACAAATTAAGTAAAGCTACACCCCGAGTTCCAATGGTCGGATTAGGGCTGCGAGTGAATGCTTTCAGCCGAGACCTTGGCAGACTTGGCACCCCTTGAGGGTACCAACAAAACAATTGGCTGCTTGGTCTCATGGAACGAGCAGGCGCCTAATCCTGCTGTCTTCAGCATGTTCAACTCTTATTTTGACTCTGTTCTGTTCTGAGGAAGGCGAAGTTCGGCTGTTGATATCTGTGACATCCCGAACTGCCGCAGCAGCATGCCATGCGATGAGAAGCCGCTAAACTTGGCAGTACTATTATTTTCTTTCGTTACCCTAAATCCGAAGCCTTCCAACAGTGTGAGGCACGATGGGATCTTCAGTTGCCTGTCTCTCCGGGAAGCGTCATCTCCCTGGGCACGGCCGGTTTCTATCGTAGCTGCGCAACCTGCCTACAATAGAGAGCGAATACTGGAAAATGACAGAGGACTCATCGCTGCAACCAGCTGCCGCTGATCATCATACGACAAACACAGCTACGGCTACGACTACTACGACTGTGACTTAGCACTAGCACTAGCACTAGCACTACTAGTACTAGTACTAGTACTAGTATTAGTACTAGTACTAGTACTAGTACTCGTACTAGTACTGGTACTAGTACTAGTAGTGCTAGTGCTAGTGCTAGTGCTAGCACTCGTACTAGCACTCGTACTAGTACTAATACTAGTACTAGTACTAGTACCAGTACCAGTACCAGTACTACTACTACTACTACTACCACTGCTACTACTACTACTACTACCACAGTACGACTACTGCCAGAACTACCACAACTACGACTTGGAGCATCAGCATTTTTTATTTGGACATGCGCTACCTACTTGCTAACCTAATTTTCCAAGTGCTGCCACCACACTACTGCTGCCGTTGGTGCCGGCGCTGCTACTGCTTGTGCTGCAACCATAGCACTTCTACTACTGCTCTACTGCTTCCCGTGTTGGAAGCACCACTGCAACGACGATTTCTGCAAGAGTTTCCGCCAAAGCCAGTGCACAACTTAGGGCCGATCTGATCCGCGGTGTACACACTGGCTTTGGAAGCCGAGCGATTCGTCCTGGGTCTGGACACCGCAACATCATGCTTTGTGAGTCATGCTGTGAGCATGTGGCTGTATTAAGAGGCTGAAAGGATGTATGACAGTGTTGGCATGAGTCGCGAGGGAGCGTGGTTCGAGGTGCGTATCACTGGTAGTACGTATGCATGTTACTAACATGACCACCTGATGACGAGTGAATTCCGTGGCTGGAAGTCTTACAGCAAGTAATGATGTGCGCAGCTTTTTCAGCATCTAGGAATGTGTGGCTGTTGGTGGTATTTGCTTATTTCGTATGGTCCCTGCACTTACCTTGCCTTCGAGCAGCCTATGTGCTGTGTTGGTGTTGCTACTGTTCTGGTTACCGCGTCTGCCTTCACTTCTGTATTGCTATGATGATGACATCGGCCTGGTTCGCGGTGTTGACAGCATGCTAAGCTAATGAGCGAGGTGCCGTCTCTGCTTGTGCTTTTCCTCTTCGCTTATCGATGGAGTTCGACGTGAACACTCCTGCATGACCGAGGCTACCATGGAAGTCAATGGCACATGAGGCTCTCAAATAATCGTCACTTGTAGACTCAAGTGCCCACATGGCTTTGTACCAGCGGTGCCATTTCTCTTGTCTGTGCTACTGCAACGTGAAGCTTTCTCGCAGTGGCCTGTGGATGCTAAGCCATGTGCAAGCATGCCACAGAAGAAGTCACAGAACGGTGTGCTCTAACAATCTGGAAGCCGCAGCTGGGCATCCGGCACCCGTTGCATTGTCAGTTTGACGACATCCTGCCGAGAGATACCAGCAAGGTCTTGTGAACATATGCCCAGCAAACACGATCGGCAGCGCATCCCGTAGCTGTAAGAACAGATACGTTTTCTGCGACTGTGATGTCTTTCTCAATCTCTTGTGGCACGAACTTCTAACACTGCACTGCTGCACGAAGGTTTCCAAGCTCACTGCAGTTTCAATTCTCCACTTGCCAGAAGCTCTTCCATTCTTGTCCTCGGCCGAGGAAATCGCCTCTTGCAGGGGCATCCGCTTGCCCTGCCATGTGCTTCAGAGAAACGGCGTTTGCACACAGAAGTTGCAGCAGATTCCGGTCCTTTTTAGGGAACCCGTATAATGTACCCATGCCCATGTCATTGTTGCCACCTCTCGGAGTTGATGTCCATCTCCACCATCGGGGACTCCGGTTCAGACTGGAGCCCTCAAGATTTTGCTTGCACGACCGAGTCAGCCACTGCAGCATCTCTTTCGCCACCGTCACCCGCACCACGGCACTACCTACTGCCACCGCCGTCTCCGTCTCCGTCATCAGCACCACCACCTTCGTCATCAGTACTTTTTGTCAGAACCATCATCATTGGTCATCATCATCATCATCATCGGCACTACCATCACCATCTTGATTATGATCATCATATCGTAATCACAGGTCCACAAGCATGTCACTTTCTGCTCCTGTCGTCAACTAGCTGACGCCGTCTCTAAAAGGTCAACGACATGTGCTGGCGGTGATGCACTCGATGCTAAAGCTGTCTGTGCCTGCCGGTGTGCCGGACGCAGAACGTGAATGCAAGTTGCACGCATGACAGATGCTGGTGCAAAACCAACGTAACTAAAGCAGAACTCCCTGTTCTGTGCTTTTCTCAATGTTGGAATGGCATCAGGGAACCCACCATGATGGTGATGATGATGATGATTATCAGCCGTCGCCGGGGATCACGCAGAGAAACAACAGGCCGGCAAGGCATCCACCTTGACAATGTAGTCACCGGGACGGACCTGCCAGGACACATCTCTGCATTCCTGCCATCCTGGACCGGAGCCGTGCATTCAGAGCTATCTCGACACTCTGCACTGATCCGGGAATATTGGGGATTTGGACTGACCAACCTGTCAGAAGCACAAGTGCTTTGGATCGAAGGCTGAGGTTGCCACGGCGAAGCATGGGTTGGCACGGTTCCATGCAGCGACCTCTGTCGATTGACAGTGGAGTGCCATGTATGGACACGGCTTCCACCTTTGAGACCAAGGCCAGACCATCCCCAACGTACTCAACGCGTAGCCTGGCAAGCATGGAGCTGCAAACAGGAGCTTCTTCGCGGTGCTCAGGGTTCCACGCAGACCGGCGCTGAATCTTCCCGCCTGTAGCCCTCCATCTCTGGCACCACATCCACCACCAGCTTTTCAAGCTGAACGGCCTGCCATGTGAACTTGCCGAGAGGACCATGGAATGCCCCCTGCCTGAACTCACAACCACACCCCGAGGTACCAAAGCAGTAGCGCCCAAAGTCGGTTGGCATGCTCTCCTGAGGACTAATTGGCCCAGCATGGCGGCGATGGCTCTTTGGAGGAACCTGCAGTGGCTCTCAAGTGTGGCGATGTGCATGTAAGCATCTAAGAATCTAAGCCTCTCTGAGTCTCCCTTGCGGCAGGATTCGTGCTTCGTGGCTGGAGCGAGGAAAGAACCTCTAATTACATAAACCAAGACCACGGTTCAGGCACTCAGTCTACTATGTTGGCCGCACACTCCGCAACCTCGCCCTGGAGCAACCCAACAGGGACGACCGAGCAAGAGCTTGACGAGCGTTTTGAAACAGGATCTGGGGGCATATTATACTCTGCCTCATCGGCGGTCAGCAAGGAATGCTGCTATCTATTGAGGCTCCGCTGCTTCCTTTTCATGCCTCGTGTCGAGGATCGGTGTTCAAGGACTCAGAGGGAACTGATACTTTCGAAAAGGATTGTGCATGAGGGAATATCTATAACCGCAGCCCCACAAGACTTTAGCTCACCAACGACCACCCCTGCAAGCAGGGCATCTAGCCTGCAAAGCAGGTGTGGTTGTCGTTCCACTACAATAGTCATTGAGATTGAGCCACATGGGTCGTTGTTATCTCCATTATCATTGCCAGCATTTCAGGCAACCGAAGCCCTAAACTCTGCCATGCGCCGTTGTCTGCCCCTTAAGTTGTCGAGGCTTCGGCGAACTGCGACTTTCGCACAGTGACAGTGTACTCATAGGAACCTTGCTGCGATTTTCGTGGAGCTAAAGGTTCAAGCAGTTTAAGCAAAAACGAGCATTCGGGCTTGGGGTTTGCGGAATGTAAGGCCTAAGATTTAAGATCTAGGAGACCCATCAGGTTGAGGGCTTATGTTCGAGGTTGGATGCTCAGGGTGCGCATGACAATGACCTGAGCAGGTGATAGCATTCCGCGGAATGTGGTAGCAAACGTTGAGGATGGTGTGACAGGTACTGAGAAGCACGACAGTTGAAAGAGAAGTTTATCTGCATTCAGCAGCTCTCAAACACAATTCAACTGTTCAAAGACTGCTAGGGCCTAAAGAAGACGGAAGAAGCCATCCGAACACCTCATTTCCAGCAACAGGCGACCTTTTAACAAAGGGCCAGCCGGTGGCGTCTGAGTCCTGCACCAGTGACGCGATCCAGCCGTCGTAGGGCCGCCTTCTGCTTGGCTTCCAGCGCGGCTGCCGGATCGGCAGCTGCCTTTCCGAGCCTCGGGTCAACTATGCGTTCACGGCATGGGTTGGGATTCCCAGGCTTGGCATCTGCAGGGAAGGCGGGGCTTCCATACTGGTTCAAGTTCTACCCACTGCATCCTTGCGCTCATGGTTCTGGTAGAAGATCCCGAAGATCCCCATCATGGAGGCTCCAGCCCGCGTCAGTCCCACAGTCTCTTGCTTCTAGGAGGTAACTTAACGTGCCACACCATATTCCGAACCGAAGGAAAAAAGCTCGCAGCTAGCGACTCCAAAGGCGGACCCCGTGTTTCACTCGAAATCAAAGCATATCAGAGCCAAACACTAGGTCACTGGCACCGTCTTCCGGAACATGGATTCGGGCATGCTGACACCTCGTGTGGCGAGGCTTTAACACGCATGAGGCCGGGGAGGATCTGTGAGCGTCTGCAGCCTTGTAGGAACTGGAGATCGAAGCGAAGCACTCTCAAAACGTCTGTCTGATTGTTGCATAGTTCGCTGGTGCTCAGGCAACAGCAGTGCCAAGAGTTCAAGGCGTCGTCCAAACAGTTGAACTCATACCTGGAAAGCATGACAAAGGCCCCCGCGCAAGCGTAAAGCACTCGACTGCTGTCTAAACCCACGAGCCGTCAGCGCACTCTCCCAGCGACATGAGGATGGGCTTGTCAGCCTGCGCGATGGTGCTGAAGTACATGTAGGGGCTTTGTTCCCAGCTAAGTCCCGACTGGCTGGCTGCCTTACCACTAGTAGACTTGACAGCAACAAGTTTCCAATGCAAGCAAAGAACCTGTGCCAAGCTTCGGTTGATGATGCGTATCCCTCCATTTAACGAAGTCTCGAAGGCAACGGTCATCGCGACTTTGATGATTGGGCTCGTATGGATAGACAGCAAGAGCCCGCAAATGCCAAGCCCCCTGAGGCCCCGGCCCCTGAAAACCCGAAAGCTCGGACTTGCTCAGGCGCTTTCTCTAATGAGGAGTATTTGGATCTGGAAACTGACGCAGAACTACATCCCTCTGCTTTCTCTGTGTTTACCAATACCACCTCTGCGTCGAACAACCACACTTTATGTCGTAAAGCATGCACCTTGACCAGTGTTGCGTGCGGTTTGGGCTGATCAAGACGCTGCCAAACACCGTTCGATGCAGGAGTTTCCGTGGGGAGTTTTGGGCTTTGGGGTCTGTCTGCTTCCGTTCTCAACACCGCTGAATCCAACTCGAAGCATCCACGAAGAAAGAGGCAGGCATGCGATCCTTCTCGCGAAGGGGATTTCGGTAGAATGCGCCGGTGCCAGGATGCCCTGAGTGTTAGTGCTTGTTGGATTTACGTCTCGCTGACCAGTACTGTACCGTGGGCACAGGCTGTATGGTTAGGTTGCCTTCCTGACTTCTGATGCTACTCCAATCATTACCCGATAGAAGATTTTGTGAGATGCGATTCCAACCGCTCAGCGTTGTGGATGAGAAACCAGGCATTCTGGGTAGGCGTGGGCATGCAGAGGGCCGACACAGGTGCTTCAGCTGGAAAAGCCTGGACTCGAAACGACCGTCGTCTCTCTTGCTCATCCAATTACGACTGCTACCCCTACTCCTTCAAGACTGCTACGACTGCTGCGACCTTGCAAGAATCCGAACAAGCTGAAGAAGGACCAACTGTCTGCAAGAAGTACGAGTATTGGACAGAGCGGATTGCAAGGGCAATACCCAGGCATGGACGAAGAAACTCATCCTCCGCAGTTGCGCGATTCGGCTTCAAAGCATTCTCGTCCTGTCGTCGGTGTGTAGGTTTCGGGTTCGCGGTTGTTCAGGTGAAAGGCGATATTTTGGATTCACTGGAGGAGTAAGGGGATTTAGTAAGTCTGTTTCGAAATACATTGATTATCTTGGCTGGTTTGCACCATCAGGCTTCGAGCTTTGGCCGACGCAAAGCTTGCAAGGCTTGTTCAGAAGGTGTCGGTGCCCAGCTGCCAAACGCGGAAGATTGCAGAATTTTGCAGGCTACCCCAATGCAATTCCGCTGCTGTCGCCTCTTCCGCCATTCTGAGACCTGGCGGAAAAGGGTAGTCCACGGGTTCAGGCGGCTAATGTGTACCTATAGCCCTGCCCCTGAAACTTAGATCTGACTTGAGAGGCAAACCGTGAGCGAGAAAGCCGAAACCCCCAAAGCCCAACGGCTGTGAGACTAAACGCGCTGAAGACACTGAAGCCCAAATCCCGTGCCTGAATTAAAGCCCAAAGCCCAAACCACGTGCACCGGGCCTTGCAGTGGCTATCGAGCTTCGCCTCTTTTGAGGCACTCAGCTTTGAGTCAAAAAGACGGCTTCGGGAGACGGAGAACCGGTCAAAGGAAATCCCTGCAGGGTTTATGGTACAGCCAATTGATGCATGCGCGGGGAGAGCGAAGCACATGCGCAGAGTTACGCCGACAGGTCGGAGTTTGTACGAGCATTATTGATTGCGTTGTAACTATGGTAGCTCACCTTCTTACAGTCCCGGTGGGAACAAGCCTGGGTATCCACCAAGCTCATCCTTGTACTTGCTGCTGTTCTTTTTTGGTTCTGGGTTCTTCTGCATATAGCATAAGCGCATACATGAATCCACAGATGCCTACATGCAAACAAAGCGCAGGTACATACATGCATTGGGCACGCATATAACGATGACTACACATACATATACAAAATCACACACACACATACCCTGTTCATGAATACATACATGCATGCATGCATGCATGCGTACGTGTGAGACCAACTCGCACAAACAGAAACTCACATCCGCAAACACGCAAGCAGTTCCCCTTAGAGTGAAAGTAGTAACGAAATGCTCGTCGACGAGGACAAGACAAGGAACCACCACCTTGCTACAACAACTTGAAAAGAGATGTCAAGCCGAAGAATGCGCTTGCTTTTTGCTTCTCGGCGCATCGGGCATTGATGCCTGAGGCTGGGTTGTGAAAGCACGTTGCAGGAAGCAACATGCAGCACCCTCTTCGGATGTCCTGCATCCCACTGCTGTGCGAATGAAGCATCAGGAGCTTATAGAAGTTCTCCAGATAAGCGAGGATACACTCGTCAGCATGCAGGTGCATGAACGGCTTGTGCACGTCCCTGCTTTGATCTTGTTTGCCAGAGATCCGGGACGTACACATGGTCTATGCCCTGGCACTGCCTCGCCAACTTGCCCCTCGCGCCGAGTGACGGCAAAGCTGATTAGATGCTTCTGCATGTTGAACCGACCATGCAATGATTCAGTGCTAACAATTAATCCACTCTGCTGCTTTTGAGCAAGCGGCCAAGCTGCAGCCAAGCTCATTCAATGTGTACAGGCCGAGGCAAGCCCTCTTTGCAGACCACACGGCCATGGTGGAAGTTCGATAGGGCAATACAAGTTCATACGAGGGTTGCTCTTCAAGGCGAGATTTGCTTCGAGGCTAGGGTTCCGTAGAATGATGAACACTGCTAAGCGTATTAACGCCAGGTAAGGAACCAACAGCTGTATGCTGTCTGTAGGCTTTTCTGCGCAGGTGTACTTCAATTACAAGTGCCAGGTGATAGCACGAACGGGGCGCCTTCCGCTTCGAATCGTTCTCGTGATTCTAGTATTCTTGACCGGCATACCGGCATACCTTTGGACTGTACGCCGACGTGCTGAAACTTGTTAGGCCCACCTCTTCATTTTGCGAGGGAGGCCGATGCAACGTCTAAACGTGACCTTGCAAGGTCCTGCGAAGGTGCACAAAGCTCTCATTGACTTCGGGGGTGGGTCTGACCGGGGTCGGTGGTCACGAAAAGAAGATAATGCTTTTGATTAGTGTTTGACGATGACAGTACCGATGGTGGTGATGCATGAGCGACTAGGGCAGCAACCCCCTCGGAGCTGAAATCCTGATGACGTTGTTGTTCAATAGATGTTGCAGCCGATGATGACATTGATATCGATTGCTACTGATTTCGCGTTTTCTGCTCTCACTGCAAAGTTCGGGATTCCCTCTACCATCCCCGAGGCCAGCTGGGGGCACCGTCAGAAATTTCACACACAGGTCGAAGCCACCACTTTGACCAGCGAAGATGAAACGGGCCTGCGCACAAGTGCGCTGCTAGTCGGATTCTTGTTGCTGGTGGCGCTCTCGCTGTAGCATTAGACGTCGAGACAGACTGGTGTACAGCAATCGTCATCGTGGCAGTTCCGAACATGTGTAATTTCGCATCACATATCAAGCCCATGGAGACTTTCAATGGCCATGTATTGTAAACGGACAAGCTACTTCTATGCTTTACCAAACTCTGAACACATTCATCAGCCCTCAATTATCAAACCGGTAGTCCCAACCCTCAGCCATCTCCTTTCCTCATCGCCGCCTGGTGCGGCTTCAGATAAAGTCGCAGCGCCGAGTGGGGGCACCTTCTATCGGCCGGTCGTCCTGGCGTTCGGTGCAGAGGGCCCATCGCGATGCAACCTCACATTCTACATCTACTGGTGGTCTCGTGTATGCAATATAGAAGTACATCAGACAATGTTGTGTGTACATGTACGGCATACATACGTCTATACATACATGTATCCATTAGTCCACACAAACAAACAGTTATGTCTATATACATATATACGTATACATATACATATATATATATATATATACATAGATGTACACATAATACGCACATCAACATCTGTAGGCAAGTGTGCACATCCATGTATTTGTATGTATATATATATATGAGCGTTGATCAATATTATTGTTTCTGGAAATGGTTTCTTCGCGGATTATTACTTTCCTTTCGCGGGACTTTCGCCCTCACTTTCGCGCAACATGTTTGANATGGTTTCTTCGCGGATTATTACTTTCCTTTCGCGGGACTTTCGCCCTCACTTTCGCGCAACATGTTTGAGGTGGTAGTACTTAGTAGTAACTTAGTAGTGGTAGTAGTAGTAGTAGTATTAGTAGTAGTACTAGTAGAAGTAGTAGTAGAAGTAGTAGTAGTAGTAGCAGCAGTAGTAGTAGTAGAAGTAGTAGTAGTAGTAGTAGTAGTAGTAGTAGTAGTAGTATTATAGGAGTAGTAGTAGCAGGAGTAGTAGTAGCAGGAGTAGAAGGAGTAGCAGTAGCAGTAGCAGTAGAGTAGCAGTAGCAGTAGCAGCAGCAGCAGCAGCAGCAGTAGCAGTAGCAGCAGCAGTAGCAGTAGCAGTAGCAGTAGCAGGAGCAGCAGCAGCAGCAGGAGCAGCAGCAGCAGCAGCAGCAGCAGTAGCAGTAGCAGTAGCAGTAGCCAGGCTGCAAAAGCCGACTCCAAGTCGTGGGCCATGGCGTGTGCCATGGCCTTCAAACGACGGGGCTTCTTTCGCGGCGTCTTTCGCGCAACTTTATCGGATCTTTCGCGCTAAACCTACTATGATTTCACAAAAATGATACCTTTTGACGTTGATGCTGCGTGCACATTAGAAAGACCTATCCTTGAAGCGCAGAGGCCCTAAATGAAAGGCACGACCATCCCCGCCACCTCCCACAACTTGTGGACTGGCAGCCGGGCGATTTGGCTGGGGGTAATTATATTGCGGCNCGCCACCTCCCACAACTTGTGGACTGGCAGCCGGGCGATTTGGCTGGGGGTAATTATATTGCGGCATGGCGGGACCGCGAGTTTGCGACCTGTATGCCTACGGACTGGTACAGCATATATGGCCCAAATCTATTACGCAACAACTTTCGCGGTTTTTTACTTTCCTTTCGCGGACCCATCGCGGATCTTTCGCGGACACATGTTAAAACCATTTTATATAAATGCCAACACAAGNCTTTCGCGGTTTTTTACTTTCCTTTCGCGGACCCATCGCGGATCTTTCGCGGACACATGTTAAAACCATTTTATATAAATGCCAACACAAGGACCTTTAGATCAATGCTCATATATATACGTATACGTATACGTCTGTGTCTATGTCTGTGTATATTCTGAATAGCTAGGTAGGTAAGGAAATCAGGGAAGGACTTATGTAAATATGTACGTATGTATGTACGTGTTTATGTATGTGTGTATATATATATGTGTGTGTATGTATGTATGTATGTATGCAAGGATGTACGTATGCAAGTCAGTATGTATGCATGCATGTACCCATGCATGCATGCGCGTCTTTCGCACCTGGGTCGGTAGGTAGGTAGGTCGGTATGCATATGGGCGAAATCATCAGACACATCTGGACTCCATCAGCTGCTGACAACATCGCTGCTGCCATTTCACACCAATGCCGCAGTACAATGGTACATGCGGTATAGACCGTGGCTTTACTGGTGACCTTCCTACTAAATATAATGCTTAACATTTAGCAGAGCACGGACCCACGTGCAAAAGAGACAGTCCTGTTCCTGTGGTGCTGCAAGCGATTGCACGGCACCAACCGCATCCTTGACTTCACCTGACAAGACAGCAAGCTCCACACAATTCTTGAAGCCTCCGCCGGCCAAAAATCGAAGGCCCTCGACCCTAACTGAATGTTGCCAAGTGGCTGCGCATTTCTTCGAGCCTCGACTCACTCATTTCTGGCGGATCGACGACTCAGGGACACATCCTTCCTTGCGCAACACCACCAGCACAACGACTCTGTCAAGCGCTGTAAATTCAGCATTGTTCGATGCCCCGAAACGGAAAGAGAGGAACTCGCGACTAAGTCTAGCTGGTTCACCCTTGAGATCCAGGTTGCGGATTCTCTAACCTCCACTCCTCTGTAGACAACACTGGCCTTACAGGGTTTACATTGAACTGTAGATACGCCTCCGTGAATGGTATGACACCCAGGAGCCATGTGGTTGTTTCTCCCGAAACCAGTGCGAAGGTCTCGAACCCAAAGCAAACTGGTACAGGTCCCAGAAAATCAAAGCCCCCCACTTATATACAAAGAGATTATCGTATGCTCGGCGGTCGGCAAAAGCTGCTATGCACTCAACCCTCAGCCCCTGAACACTAAGCCCGGATGTAATGGCAGTCTTAGGTGCTGTTTGGTCAGGACGAAAAACGGGACGATGTTCGATTCGTCCAAGGGCCTAGGCACACAGTTCACGAAGGCTAAAGGTTTAGGGCGATGGTTCTTGAAAAATCAAGGTGAGGAAGAAATCACGGTACGCCTTGACCTTAGCTACGGCGCGTTTAAGAGGCAATTGTGCATGTAGGCAAATATCGAAGGAAAGGGAATGGCAAACCTCGGTGAAGAGGCATTAGGTATGAAACCTTGCCCGAGCACTGAGGACAGCAGCGCCTGGAATCTGAGTGCTGGATACACACGCCACGACCAAAAAAACATGCTATCACCTGTTTCGTTATGATGATGCAGTAGAAGCTGTAGCCTGCTTTCCCACTTTGGGAGGCTTCGGTCAGATTGCCTTCATGCCGCATGTTCAGATGACTTTACGATCCAACCTCTGTTTCGCAACAATGCTAACTTGACAATGTCAATGTTGAACAGACTCAGAAGACACTACTGACAACATGCAATGGCTGATTGCATCGTTCGTCAATCGCAGTACTACAGATGCTAGGTTTTTGGCTTTTACTCCTCCAAACTTCAACTTCCAATCGCCCCAACGACCGCTCAAGCCATACAAATTCCATCCTGGTGGCCCGCCCATTTTGCCGCCGCCCTGCAAAAGTGCGAGAACGGAGATTCTCAGTCATGCTTCTCACGTGGATTTACAGTGCGGGCTGCACGAACCTTTGCGAGGTCACGGGAACTAACAGCTGTCGCGGGACTCTCCCTTACAAGCAAGCAAGGCAGGTGCAGAAGCTTTGCTAAAATCACATCGGCAAGCGCCACGACTTAGCCCGCACGGATCCTGCTTCTGACTCGTAAAGCCCTCAAGGTGCACCGCCTAAAGCCCTGCTGTCTTCAACTTCACGGAAGCTGGCCGTCTTGTACTTGGCGATGGCACCGCCAGCTGCGGCGCCCGCTGCGGCACCCATCCTGGGCTACCAGGGTTCTATCCTCACTGCAAGTCCTCATATGTCCTCATATTTCGTAGTGATCGAACCTGACGACTACGCTAGTACTACTAGGTAACTGCTACTACTGCTACTACTACTGCTACCACTACGACTACTACTACTACTACTACCACTACTACTACTACTACTACTGCTCCTGCTACTACTACTACTACTACTTCTACTACTACTACACCACGACGACGACTACTACTATACTACTACTGCTACTACTGCCCCTCCTCGTCCTCCTGCTGCTGCCGCTGCTACTACTGCTACATGCCGCTGCTGCTATTGCTGCTGCTACTGCCACTGGCGCTGTTGCTGCTGCTACTACCAGTACTGCCACTGCCGCTGCTGCCTACTGATACGACCACCAACAGCAACACCACCATGACCACGAAACCAGCTACATCATCGCCAGCACCACCCCCGCCACCGGACTACCTCTGCTTCTGCATGCCTCTGGTTGTGTGCAAACGAGGTGAGAACAACACGCCGAAGCAATGACAATGAGGGCAGCACGAGCTGAACCCACTACCAGGGACCAAGACAAAGGCTCTGCAAGGATGGCAGAGTTGAATGTTGCTGTTGTTGATGACGACAGTTGATGACGCCGTCGGCAGCACGGTCATCATGTTCATGATCAACCCCATCGTGATCGCGGTCATCACCGCCACCATCATCATGTGCAGAACCCCCTCGCAGGTGTAAGCCGTCGAGGAACACGGGACCAGCCAATGCACTTCCAGTGCATGTGACTGGATGTGAGGGGTGGGTTTAGCCAGCTCAAATGCCTTTTCTGGTGCATGCCTGGGCTTGAATTCGTTCACACCAGCAAACTGCATCATCGGCGGAGGCAAAGTGGAACATTGCAGCGGCTTTTCTGGTAGTCGGGTCCCTTGCAGCAACCGCATCGTTAGTTCTATGGAGCATTGGCTCCAACTCTTCCCCGCCTGCCCCCGTGTCCAGCAGCATAAACTATATCTACAGGCTCGCACTCCCAAGCCAGCCAAGATGCAGAGCAGCTACCTTGCAGTTCATGTTGCAAACTTCTTTCTCCTCAGTGCTCCCATGGATTGTCACTGAGGCGGACACAGTTGGAGAAATCATGGCCACTAACAGCGGCAGCCGAGGCTCTATGTAGTCCATTTGCTTAAACATCTTTTTCATTGGATCAGTTTCTTCTTGCGCCTCCTTCTCCTCTTCTTCGTCCTGGCAAAAATCTGAAGCTGAGTTTTGGGAGATGCCGGCGGTGGAATATGAGGTTTGTCCATGCATTCACCACTCTCCCTACATGGGCATGAACATCATTCCACAACCCAGGAATTCCATGCTCCTTCTTCGACAGAAGCGTCAGCGGATTTAAGGCGCTCAGTCCTGCACCTTCACAGGCAATGGGAGTTCAAAGCAGCCATGCCGGTCGTGAGACTTCGTGGCCACCTGCCTAGCATGCCGGCGCCCTTGATACCGCCCGGGCACTTGGCGTTGCAGAGCATGAAGACACCCAAGCCTCACTTTGCGGAATCGAGAATCGCCACTCTCTGTCCTATTCCCGTTCACGAAAAACGGAGACACCAGCATCGTACAATCCACGCACATCGGCTCTGCACTGTCTGGCAGTAGCATGTTAGTACGCTGATGCTACCTCTCCATCAGGACAACCACAACGATATGTGTTGTTATTCCTCTTCGGCACCATCGACAGCGCCCTTGTTGTCATCATCATCATCATCATCACTTTTCATCATCGATGCAATCACACTCACCACCATCATACCTGTCGCAGTGTTCCTCTGCATCTTAGCCACCATCAGCATCACGTACGTCACATCGCCATCGTGGTCCTTGCGATCCTGCTAAACACATGACCATCATCCTCATTCCCATCCTCATAAACAGGACCCTTGTCGACACCGTATGCTTCCTCAGCAACCGAGGCACCACCGGCTGCAGCACCAATGCCAGCGCCGATGCCCCTGACTTGCCAACAGCTGGAAGCTGGGACTGTGCTGGATTCTCGAGTACAACCAGTTGTGGTTGGCTGCAGGGACAGTTGCGGTCTCTGAGTGAATGGTGTGCGGCTCATTTACAAATAAACACGAGTCACCGATTGCCACCAATCAGCAGGCGCTGTGCATGAGTGCAGGACGTGGAACGTCTGTCTGTGATGATCATGCCGACGTCACATGCATTAAGCCCACACACCCCCGAAGCTGCATCGTCCTGCTCCCGAAAACCTCGACCCATTCGACCCTACACCATGACTCGAGCTCCAAACCAGCACACCCTGAACGGCCCCTAGACGTGTACGAAGCCGGGGCCGGGCACGTCGCCCCGATGAAGGACGTCGGCCTGGGAGCGTGTGTGAATCGGGAAACTCTCAAGTTCAACAGAGGAGCTCCTAGCCTACCCTTGCAGTTTGCACATGCACCACATGTCCAAAGCAGACACTGGGGACCGAACTCCTCCACATGAGTCCGGAGGCCGTCATAACCGCAGTGGGTTTTGATGAGCACGGCACCTTCCGCAAGCATCCAAATCCAAACAACCGGTTGGATCTTGGGTTTAGGTGGGTTTGGGATTTGGACAACAATAGAGGAGCAAGATGTTTTGTCTCAACTTATGGATGCACTTGGTTTTGGCCATCTTGCAGGGGCCTTCCCTTAAAAAACGAAAAGCAGGCCCATGCCCAGCAACTTCCATGCTACTAATAATAATAGTAATAATAATAACAGTAATAATAATAATAACAATATTATAATTATAATTATGGCCATGTCGTTTCCTTGAGGCTTCTGCTTGTCGCCCACTGCGTAATGCAAATTGGCTTCGAGAACCTGTAAAGCTTAATGTCTGCGCTCTAGGTAGCGGAGGCCCTCGTCTTGTGAAATCTGGAGGGCTTCCGGTTTCGTTTGGGCTTTACTGATCCTGAGGTTCAGGCTTCTGTGTTGCAATGATCCATAGGATTTCATTGCCTTCCTTTTCTTGTCCTCAAAGGCTTTTGTCGAATTTTCCACGACAACCACCCAACGCTGGAAGTGCTGTGGCGGTTGCTCGGACGGGGGCTCGTCGGCGTTGTTTGCGTGGGCACGGCTCGCTTCCGCAGTTCGACCCTGAGCGTCAAGACTCCGCTTGAAACCACGTTCTTGTAATGCAAGTCTGTGGGACCTTCGACTGGCTGTCATGCATGCTATCTCAGCCTACTAGCTTCTGGCTAATCGCATTATGCGCCTTTATGCGGTATCCCCCTGTTCACGCCCGCACGAGACGACTTTACACAAGGCGCGACGACTTAATCCTAGTGCTAGCATCATGACATCACAGCACATAAAATCTGCTATTTTCCCCTGTAGACGCTCGATTCCACAAGCACCGGCAGACATACATCAGTGGAATCACGGCACTCCCAAGCTAGCCATTCTCCATGTAGACGCTCGATTTCGCAAGCGTCCGCTCAGGAACACATCAATGGCATTGCAGCACAAAGAACATAAAAACAAACCATGTCTCTTGTAAACGCTGGATTTCGCAGGCACCGACTCGAGACACAAGTGGCATCACAACATAACCAAATTCAAGCAAAGATCGTGGAGCAGCTACTGTGCACGGCTTGTTAGCAAATTTATCCGCGATCAAAAAAAAACTTAGCGGAATACCCTCAACTCTCGACCATCGGCGCATGAGCCACCAAAACAACGAAGTGCAGTCATGGCACTCATGGCCCCTGCCAGCGTGCGTCGCACGCCCTGGGGGGCCCTTCTTGAGCCCAAGTTGCGGAGAAGCACATCCCGCACTTCGTTCAATGGTTTGCTCGGAGACGTCGGGCTCACTTGGGTTCAACGTCGTGCTACTGTGGGGCGAGGGTCCTCTGTGCAGACATAGCCGCGAGCACAGAGTCTTTGCGGGTGGGTGGGAGGTCTGTCGAGTCAGTGTAGTGTTCCCCTGTCTACCCACACCTTTTTTGTTAATCCTTGGTTTCGTTTTTAATTTACCGTTTGGTTCAACGGGTGTGCTTTGTTTTATAGTCATACTTCAACTTGCGAAAGCACATCCGTTCCTACCGAAAGCCCGTGTAGACGCATTTCTATACATGTATAAAAATGTACACACATACATAGATGCGTACATACTTATGTGCGCACACACTCATACACATACATGTTACTACTGCCATGGATATATCTACCCAGCAGACATTACATTATATGCCTGTTTAGAGGTTCATCTATCGTGCGCTGCCTGTGTATCTATCTACCTCTCTCTCTCTCTCTTTCTCTCTTCTCTCTCTGTGGCGAGCTATCAGCATAATCATCATCATCATAATCATTATCGTCATCATCACATCATCATCATCAGCATAATCATCATCATCATAATCATTATCGTCATCATCACCATCATCATCGACATCAACCATCACCTCGTCCTCATCCTCTTTCTCGTCCTCGTTACGATCATCACCACCATCGGCAACATCCATACCATAATCATCGGGACATGAGGATCACCGTCACCAGCCCGCCGACAGCCCCATCGTGATCGAACCATCGGGATACCACCATGACACTTGCTATCAACATAATGTGGCTGCACGTTCACCAGTTTCATTGTAAGGAATGCCGAGGTCATCCGTGACGAGGGAGATAAGGATCTGGGGGAGGACAATCCAGGTGGAAAGGCCAACGTCGACGTCTTTTGAGCCCGGATGTGGCCGGATCAGCGGGGTGCCATCGCTTTGGCGTCGGTCGAAGAGGTGAGTAGCAACTTGAAGCACTCATCTCATCTCCCTAAAACGTTGCCATGCTGGATATTCGCCGAATGGCAACCTAAGCTTCAATGTCTTTCTGTAACATTAAACATTCTGCAGGGGCTTGTCTAATCAGGACGGTCCCGCAGGCACTGCAGGCAGTCTTGAGATCATATCTTCTTGATGCTTAGCATTATCGGTACTTTGCAGAGCCCCAATTCGGACCAAACAACGCATCGAAGTAGAGACACTTCAAGTGCCTGATGGCTGATGGCTTTGGCGCTGCACGGGCCTTTTTCAGCCTGAGTCCTTCCACCCTGTAAGGCACCGCCCGACTCGGTGGCCGAACAAAAATCACGCGAGTCAACGGATGTACCGCAGAATTGCAATGCCACCTACGTCGCACCGCCGTTGGGCGACTTATGCAGAGACCGGCGTGCATGCAACACTTTCATTCGCTACACCGTTGATCTTCGGGCTTTTGGCCTTCAATTGTCGTAGCGTGGCCTGAGCCGGGGGCTGGTAAAGACATGTACAGGTGTGACCACGACTGTACCGAAAGAAGGGTACCGACCACTCAAGATGGTCGCTGACTGCAAACACTCCTCCCAACTAGTGTCATGTCTTCCGAAAGGCTAGGATAAGGCCCATGTGCGACCCGGCCAGTAAAGCGGAACCGTTGAACAGGTCTCCGAGTGGCAGCAACGTCAGAACGGATTCTCGAAGTGACATTGCTTTCGTGCTCAGCCCAATGCACTAACGGGTCGTCCGAGGACAGATGACGACACGAGCAGGGAGCTCTGCATGCATGCGCCAGCACATGTCATGGCCTCCGGAATGCATTCCTGCACTGAGCGATAGAAGCAGTAGTAGAACTGGTCCTGAAGATCAACACGGGTAAATTGTCTAGAGAGAAGTGTCTGCCACCATTGCCGATCTTGGGGTGGCTACCCGGAGACCCAGCTGCAAAGGTGTAGGACGGCGGGGGCGTTCAGACTACCAAGAAAAGTATACACACAATAACGAGGCACTTCTGGACTCATCCGCTTCCGAGCTCTAAACCTGCCTCAAGTTCTGGTCTGGAATCCTCCTGAAATAACCTGTCCTCGTACTTGGCATGCCGGGCAGGTGCCATAGGCAAACTCTCCGGTGACAACGGGAAGGACTTGATCTTGGCTTTGATCAAGCTTTCCATCAAAACCTCAGGTGCTCGGAGGTTTGTACACGCATTTTCCTGTTATTGCTGTACCGGTTCAGAGTCTGTTAAGGATCAACGCTCAATATTGTGAGTGGACGGCCTGGCTTTGCCACTGCATCTTCTCAGACAGTATCCACGGTTCATGACGGCGCACAGCGCGAAGCTCACGATGGACATGCAACGATTAATACAATCGATGTTTGGCACATTCCCACCCTGATTCACTGATGGTGCAAAGCTGAAGCAGATATGCAATCGACCCGTGACCGGGAGCTCGGAAACACTGCAACAGCCAGGCCAGGATCGTGCGAGAAACTGCCTCTGGCCCCATCGCTCCTTTCGAATGTGCCTCGCACGGGCGACGGGGACATGTAGCTGGGACGGGGCCCCCTGGGCTCTCTCCAGAAATTGCCACCGCGGGTTGCTGGATCGATGCTCTGGATAACCCAAAATCTCGAAGGGCTACAACACGACCGTGGTGTGTCTCGCTTGCTGAACCTGCCGTCCCACACAATCAGCCGTGGCCTTGTGATGTTTGTTGATGAAGTCGAAGTCTGTTCTCATCAACTTCAACGGTGTGGTCAAGTACCTTGGCTTACTCTGCTCCTTAGCCAGCCACTCGACCTACAGTTTCTGATGAATGTTTGTACAACAACTGGCCCAGCCGGATCAAGGCCTAGGGTGTTTGCCAGGCTGTCGCACGTTTGCTCTGTCCAGAACTTGAGGTTTCTGCCGGCGCCGACGGGAATACATTCAACATCTTGCAGCAGCCTGTTCAATCCACAATGATGCAACTACGAACTCGTTGTCAACACGAGGGAACCCACGCGAAAGCTGTGTTCGAATGCGTTAGACTTCAGACTTGTTTCCAGAACCTGAAAGACCCGAAGCCCGGGATCGCTAGCATCGGCTGAATCAACGGTCTTGAGACCTGTAGGCCACGTCTGCACCCACTGCAAAGGCAGCCTGCACGAAATGTCTCTGTCTTTCTTTCGCCAGGGCTATGGTGTAGGGGACTTCTCTCTCTCTCTCTCTCTCTCTTCTTCTCCCAGGCTTTAGAGGTCCAATGTGCCAATGATGTTTTCGACCAAAAGTGCAGCTTCTATTATATTAGATATGTAGTTTCGGTCTTTTCATCATTGTTCAGGACACCTGAATTTACATAGTTTTGCAGCTTTCCCCGAACTGTGCAGACAGCGTAGCATATCAAGTCGAAAGAATTACGATTCACCAACAACAAGCACAACACTGTTTTTTCAGTGGGGTAGCTGCACTATGCTTGTCAGTTTTAAGGGACGACTCACTCCATAACATCTTCTCATGTGGTTAAGAGTCAAGAGGGTATGGAACAAGAAGGGTATAGGGTAGGGACGCCAGTGAGTTTGGATGTAGGAGAGGTTCCCCGGTTCGTGCATTCACTACTCCAGTCTTTGTGGGGTGCTTCCGGACAGGCTGTTCATGTCATCAAACAAGCAGCATACCAAACATGTAAGAACAACTACGAGTCGTGACTGCGTTCGAAATGTTCACTGGAAGCTTCTTCTGTAATCCCCACATGGACTGAATGAACTTGTGCACTGCGACACTCCCCGTTAGGCATAGGATGGGATATGTTGTATGGAGGAGTGAAGTAGTGGTAGCAAATATGGGTTCCCCGGGAATGCGCACTACAACGGAAATCCCACCACTTTCAAGATGACAGCGAAACCAACACTCATGCCAGCCGTGAGTTAAGGCCTAATCCGCGATGGCTTCTACGTGGTGGGGAGAAGGATGGTGAAACGACGTGGTGCAGTGTAGAGTTTTCGCTCTGTGGGGCATTCTGCACTTCCCCGGGTTTATTGCAAGGGAACCTACGTTCTATTGCAAAGAGCCAGCACATCGTAGACAACAAGATGATGGTCTCTCTCTCTCGCTCTCTCGCTCGGTGGCTGTGCGTATCCACACAAGGCCTTGTTACCATTGTTCAAGCATTGACGACTGGGGTCTACTCTTGCTGGAGTCGCCCTCTTCGTAGTCTTGATTGCTGAACCAAGAGCAGTGCATACTGCTTGAGCGACGAAGCTTTGTGCAGTTCTTAATCATGAGATTCAGCCCTCGACCGAAGACGATCTCACAGTCATGCATCCCATGCCCGAAACAAGCGGTAGTTTGACATGATAAATCCGATGCCCATTGACCCTTGCAGTAGCTGCCTTGTCATTGACACCACCACACGGCCGGCACTGCGGCACATAGACGCCCTCTTTCTCTGCATCCGGATGCATCGACTGAAGGAGGTAAGTGTCCTCTCTCGCCGGGGATCAAAGCTGAAGATTGCAGGAGTCTTGGGGCTGGAGAGCCTGCTGTGTATTGAAGGCAAGTCTTTGGCACCTTCGCTTCAGGCTTCGCCCAGCGGAGTATGTTTGGCTAAACTTCTATGTGGACGGTTTGTGCATCACACGAACAACACAAGCACCACTAAAATTCGATGTGCACCCCATACACGCGAAACATCCAGCAAGCAAGCCGTTGCAGATCCCCGCTCCTCCCGCAATCTCAACGTCATATCTGGCTGCACATCTTTTTGGAGCTCTGCACAACGACTGAGAGCTTCCCATTGTCGCCTCTGTGAAAGGCCGATTCTCTGTGCGGTGCGGCCGAATCTGTGTGACCAAAACAAAAAACAGCTCACAAGAGCTGCTTTGCTTCCTCGCAAGATCTTTCAACAGCGACCAGTGGCCCAGCGAACTGGGGCCCGCACATGTGGGAGAACGCACGCATGCGCGGATTACCTGCAGCAGGACAGAAATCGCAGAGCTTCTGCTTTGGGTTCGAATGCTCTGCTTAGTTGAGGTCTCCGCCTAGATTGGTTGTTTTGAACTACCCTGCTGTTCTGTTCTGTTCTGCGTCACAGCCCCCTGCCTGGTTCCTTGCGGAGTTCCTCCAGGTAGCCATGGATGATGGGAAAGTCTTCCGGAATGAAAGGGTCGTAGATCACTGAGGCCGGTCCAGGGATCAGGCCACGAAAGTCATCAAAGCTTTTGTACGGACCAAGCACCACGTCGAGGCCGCCTTCCCAAAGCTGAGGCCGTGCACACGTCTATCATGCTGAGAATCAAACCAATGCACATGATTCTAATGAGGACACGAACACTAGAGTACATGAACAGCGTAGGAAAATGGTGATTCCTAGAGTAGCCTGTTGAAAACAAGAATCATAAGCATAACACCAAGAGTAGCATAGCATCGCTCGTGGCCCCATCACAAGAGCCAAGGACCTTTCATGGAGCCGCCGCAGTGCCCCACCGAAGTGAGGATGGGCAACACAAATGAGTTGATACAAACTTATCAGCCACCGAGAAACATCTCCATTTGACTTTATATCGCGTGCTCCTACCAAATCGACATTCCTACAGACTGTATGCACGCTCAAGTCCGACGCAGAAATCCATTTCCATCCCGCCTCTATGTACAAAATGCGTCGAATCGCGAGGGTCGAGCACGACCATGACAATCACCTCGTGTACGACAGAGGCTTTTCCTTAGCAGAGGACCTTCTAACGAGTGCTCGATGCCGAGGTTGGAGGATCCTCTTCTTGCGATGCAGCGAATGCTCGCTGCATGGAGGTAAGTCAATGCTGGTCTAGGGCTGAACAAGTGATGTTCCCCTATCGTCAAGCCCCGAGTCTCCGCGTATACAGAATCCATTACAATTGGCTGGTGTGGTGTTTTGAATGGAGATCGTGCTCCTGCCGCAATCCGACGCCAAAGTCCTAACAGTGCCACGCTATTCGGCTCCTCGGGCTTCTTGGCGTGGTCTCTAAATTTCGGCTTTTTCAAGGGGATCTGTAAAACTCTTGTCGAACTCTTAAATCGTGCTGCCGCCACAGTGCAATGCACATCTTGGGGTGCGACTCATCTTCCCGCCAGTCCCGTGCTTGTCTGCTCCCGCTGTAATGCTGTGCATATCTTGGGTGCTACTTGTTTTTCCACCAATCGTACTCCCGCTACAATGTGGTATCATGGGGTGGTTTCTCACGTAGGGCTGCTGAGTGCTCTTCCCTTGTTGGAGCAACTCCAGTCTCAAAAGTTGCCCAGGTTGGGTACGTGCAAGCTGCAAGTAGCTAAGTAGCTTCGAGGCAAGGGACCTGCATGCCTTGCCTCGAGGCAGGCTTGATCACATGTGCGATCTTCGACTCGAGCTCCAAACGGCCCATCTGGCCGGTGATGCACACGGAGAGGGTCTTTCCGATTGCCTCCAGTGCAGACTTCACAGGCCCTATAGGGCCCTAGGGGCCTACGGCAGCTGCGTTGTGCAGCCTCACTACCATCCGGGGCGCATGGAGTTTCCTCAATCTCCGGAATCTTGAAACCAACAGCTCAAAAAGCTCACGAAAAGCTTCTCAGCTCTGGAGCAGACCTTCCGATCGCCGCCAGCGCTGAATCGCGGAGTGAAGCCAACTCTGAACTGGGGCCACGGAGCCTCCTAGGCAGCGGAGTTTTGAAAGGGAGCCAAGACCTAACGTAGGAACCTGATTAAGAAACCTTGGGCCTTTATTAGGGTTCCTTATATGAATCCTACCATTTTGGGGTTATAGACCCAGGGTTTCATAATCAGGTTCCTACATTACTCTGGTTCTGCTCTAAAGTGCTAGGGCCAGGGATGGGATGCACATGTGCCAACGAGACTATGCCCTTGGTTTCGGCAACTTCTATGATCAACAGGGCCAGAGTAACACTGAGGTCAGTAGCGATAAATCGCATTGACCAGGATAGTCGAGCTGACGAGTCGAATCGAACGGCTTCTGACCCCCCACCCGAAAACGAAAGTTGAATCCCCCCACACCGTTGACAGTGAGTAGCGATCCTGGTCGGATAAGAGAAGACGACTGTAAAATGCCACGCAATGAAAGGACACCGTTTGAAAGAGAAATGGCCTGTGTGAGAAGTGCGGTAGCTGCACCTGGAAATCACCACAAGTATCTCACTAAGGACTTACTTGCTGGTTGCCTCGTCGCGTTTCTGATATGCACCCCTTCCTGTCCTGCATGGTCTCGACTGGCGCCAGGGGTCAGGGTGAATAGACAGTGGACTGGACAGTGGACGACAGTGGGCACTCACTGGAGAAGTGCAGCCAAGAGCTCATACTGTCGGAGGCCCAGGCCCAAGAAGGCAGAGATTGCAGTCAGGTTGTTGTTCTCTAGGCGCACTTCCAGGAGCTGTTCCGAAGGGACAACGCAACCTCAATGAGCCAGTCTAACTGGGCCAAAGGCTTGCGTGTAAGGTCTCGGGTTCAACGTCTGAGATTTCAGGCGTAACAGGATCGATTTGCTTCTTAGCTTCGCTTCTTGTCAGTTTGCTTTAGCAGCCCGTGAAAGGGAAGCCTGAAGCCCTGAGTGTCGGGTGCCATGTGCGATGACCTTCGGGTCTGGCGAAGACTGCTATCCATTTTGGCAAGCCTTTTAGGACCACATCTATGCTGCCTCGTGGAAGAAGGTATTGCTGGCATGCTGTGCCATCCACTGCAAGCTCTCGGCAGCAACAAGCTAGAGACTTCATGCATGCGGCAGCTCTTCACTCGAAATATGCTCAGTAGTCAGGTGCATACTTATCTTGGTCCAAGCTCCGAAAAGTCAACTGATAAGAACATCTGGAAGCCCAAAGCCAGTACGCAGATTCATGTCACCAAGCTATGCCTGTGACGCGGGTTTGCTTCGTGAAGATGATGATCGACAATTGTGTTGCTGCTTGTCCCACCATGATTACAAGTACTCTGCTAGCAGTGGTTGGTCATGGGAAGCGGCATAGGTTTGGTTGCGACATTGCGAATGTGTTGTTAGCCGTGGGGTAGGTAGCATGCAAGATGCCGATGTTGATGCTGAGACAACGTTGACGGGTAATGAAGGCTCTCAAGTGCGCATTAAAAGGCTGGCTACTCATAATTGTCACTACCCCCATAAATTTAACCACGCTGAAGTCAAACGCATAACGCGAGCACTTCTTCTTCAAGCAAGGTACGCACCAAGTCCTGATGCGCCCGCATCAGATCTATAGCTTCCGCCTGTGACACATCCGCCTTAGCATTGCATCCTGAGACTTCATTGCTTTCAGAATCGAAGTAGGCTAAATTAGCGGCCGCCGTTAACAGTCATCTTTGCTGATATGGTCTTGCGTAAATTGCGAGCACTGCCGCCAGTCTTCGTAGAGCTCTCGCTAAAATAGCTCCTCGTATCTAACACTGCAGGAGGGCACTACGAGATGGTACCTTTCAAGGAACCCTCACATGAAGAGTGCAGCAGTTCTGCTACCTGGACCATTCTCCGGAGTGATTCTCGTTCGGAGCGGACGTACCCGAAGGTGTAGTGGTGACAAGGCCATTGACTTTGCACCAACAGCTACCTCGTTGCGACAATCTCGTGGTCCTGGTTTTCAGAGCACACCCTGCGGGCTCTCATGTAGTGCACATTTGCCGGGATGGGTAGGAACTGCAGGGCATGCTTGAGGCACCTGAGACGGCGCTCCAAAATGCGCTGATGCATGGACTGGCCAGGGAGATGTTGCACCCGACACTTTCAGTGGCCAGCTTGTTGTGACTTTAGCTACAGGCCTCTGTGAAACGAACCACTCCAAGCAAGTGCTGGTTGAAGTTGCCAGGTCACAACATCGCGGTTGCAGGTGGACATCGCTGGGAACGTATGCTCCGATCCTGATGGAGTGAAGTTGAGTGTTCAAGGCACCAGTTCCAGAAATATGTAGATTAATTACGATCATTGCTGTCCCCGGTTATCCATGCACGACGGGACGCTCCGAAGTTGACTGCAAGAAATCCTTACGGGATGATAACACCAATACCAGCATTGGCGGCGGTGGTGCTTGTGGTGGTTGTCGTCGTCGTGGTAGTAGTAGTAGTAGCAGCAGCAGCAGCAGTAGTTGTAGTAGTAGTAGTAATAGTAGTAGTTGCTGTCGTTGTCGTTGTTGTTGTTGGTGGTGGTAGTGGTACTAGTGGTAGTAGTAGCAGCAGCAGCAGTAGCAGTAGCAGTCGTGGCAGCAGTAGCAGTGGGAGTCGGCGTGGTAGTAGTAGTAGTAGCAGAAGTAGTAGTAGTAGCAGTAGTGGTAGAAGTAGCAGCAGTAATAGTAGAAGTAGCAGCAGTAGTAGTAGTAGTAGTCGTAGTAGTAGTAGTAGTTAATTAGTAGTACTACTACTACTACTACTATTAGTAGTAGCAGCAGTAATTAGTAGTAGTAGTAGTAGTAGTAGGCGCCCCCCCGTACCCAACCACACCTCTTACATACTCCTTTCGCCCACATCCGTTTTGCCCGGTATTTACAGCACTTTCGTCATGTAGGAACATCTTATGAAGCTTCAAAATTCACTCTCGAGTTTGCAAACTCGAGCTTCCGATTCTGGACTTGCATTTTGGGGGGAGGGGTCGGAGGAGAGGGGCGATGATGACGACATTGTTATGCAGACACCCCGAACAACATCTCCAGAAGAGCCGTTTTACTCGGTTTTTCCAGTACTTTCGGGGATGTCGGACCATCTCATATAGTCACTAATTGTACTGTGGACTTTGCGAACTCGACACTGGGCTTTGCGGGGGCTTTCGGCGAAAACTCGAAAGTGGTTGGGGGGAAGCTTGTTTTTACGCGGTATTTAAAGTACTTTGGTCATGTCGTAGTCCATTGCTAACCACCGTTCTTTAGCAGCATTGTTGCTTCCAGGGGGGGGTGGGGCGGGGGGCATGATGACGTACAGCCAGCTTCTCGAACACCACGCACAACTTCAAAAACAAACCCTCCTAAACTGAGGTCTGGGCTTCAAGGGTGTTGGCGAGCCCCTCCCACGTACAGCTGGCATCTTTGTTTTTGATGTCGAAGATGTTGCGCTCCAGGTTTTGGGAGTTGTTAAACCTTCTTGGCAGCACCTGCGTGTTCCACGGTATTTACAGTGTTTTCGTAATATCCGACCACCTGTGGTTTGGCAGTTTCTTCCACGTCGAATTTGCAACTCCAGGTGCTGTCGCAGTTTTGGGGCTTGAGCCTCTGCAACTTCACCGGCCGTGACAGCTGAGGCAAGTGAGCCTCGGGAACTTTGCAGCTGTCACAGATAGGGAGCCTCAGCCCCTGCATCTGTGACAGTTAAGGCACGTGAGCATCGGCAACTTCTGCAGCTGTCACAGATGGGGGGCCTGAGCCCCTGCATCTTCTGCAGCTGTCATTTTCGTTGATGAGGACGATGACGACGGGTTGAGGCGCCTGGTGGTTGTTAGGTGGGGGGGGGTGGCTAGTAGTAACTTAGTAGTAGTAGTAGTCGTCTGCAGCAGCAGCAGCAGCAGCAGCAGGAGTAGTAGTAGTAGTAGTAGTGGTAGTGGTAGTGGTAGTGGCAGTAGTAGTAGTAGTAGTAGTAGTAGTAGTAGTAGTGGTAGTAGTTGATGTTGTTGTTCTGGCTATGGCTGTGGCTGTTGTTGTTGGTGCTTGTCTTTGCGGTACGACGACGACGACTACTACTACTACTACTACGACGACGAGGACTACTACTACTACCACTACCACCACCACCACAAGCACCAGCACCAGCACCAGGACCACTACAACTGCTACTGCTGCCACCGCTACTATCACTATCACTACTGCTACCAAAAATACCGCAATACCACTACCGCTACTCCCATTGCCTTCAATCACAAAGTAGTATCGCTGTGAATACTAGTCGTGGTGGTGGCAGTGTTGTTCGGTGGTGGTGGTGGTGGTGGCAGCAGTGATGGCGGTGCGGGTGGTGGTGGCGCCGGCGTTTTGTGGTATTGAGGTGGCACACAAGCTTCATGAATCGCGAACAGAAACTATCTACTGCAAATGCTGGGGTTAACTGGCGACAGCAGCTACGAGGCTGACTGTTGCAGGGTCCCAGGACCTGTCGAGAAGAGCAGGATCGTAACTCCGCGACTTGCCCACTTCTTGAGACAAGCTTCTGAACTGTATGGTGCTTGTCTGGTTTTGGCGCTCCGTTGATGGATGCACCGCGAGGAGGACTTTGGAATCAGGGGAAGTGAAAAAGAAGTCGAGGAAATGGTGCGACACCGCCTCATCGAACCTTCAGCTACACTCGGCTGTCGGGGCTGAGCTCACACGAGGCTACACTTCTGATCTCTGTCTGTGAAAAACGAGGCAACGCTCTGCTTGGCTTCCACTTGTGGTCCAGACTCTTGCAAGCTTCATCTAGAAGACACATGCCATGTGCCGAACGGTGTACACGGCTACCATAGTGACCGCCGCAAGCTCCGCCACCAACACAGCTACTCTCACATCGCACACAGCATCGGCTTCGACAAAGCGACCTACCACTACTGACTACTGACAATGACAGGTGAAGGACGACTAACCGCCTTCTGAGATGTGCAGTCTGAAATTCTCCAAACTCCGTAAGCTGGCAACAAGACATTGTAGCCCTCTCCCGCAGCGAGAGAGAAATCAAACTTGTCCAACTCTTTTCTGCATCGACCTTCAGGTCAGGGCTTCCGGGCGTATCGCATGCGACCAAACCGACAGAATAGACCCTAGCCTTTCATTTCCGGTGACGCATCACGCACTTGGTGAGAACAAGGCGTGCGAGTCTGTGTCTATATAGAGATAAACAGATAGATAAATAGATAGGAAGAGACAGAGTAGCCCGCAAGAAACTTCATATCTCGGCTCGAAGCGCAGAATCTGAGGTCGGCCTGCGGACTTGTACTTCCCATAGAGCGCAGGGTAGCTGCTAATCCAGTGAGACTGCTGTCCGGGACGGGCATGTAGCACGGACAGACCTAAGCGAGCGATGCTTGAAGGGGCGACTGTCTCATCGCTCATAAGACATGCAGCGGCAATAAACCAGTCAAGCGAACAACAAGTCAGGACCGCCAACGCTATGAAAAGATATCATGTCACCAGAAAAGCCGCACCTCGTTGCCGGCAGAAGGTGGCCAATGCCATCGACGTGGCGCCGTCGAAGCCTACTCCGAGGACTGGTGCTTGCCCCGTCTTGGCAGGTACAGAAGAGCCGCCCCAACCTGGGTCCAGGGCTGATGTCGGTGAGAAGAACCACGGTGTCGGCAATACACCGATGGTCACCAACTCAAGGGTTCGACAGCAAGTGCATGAATGAGGCATGATTGGGACGGCTCTAAAACTCTTGTTTTCGTGTCGCCTTTGCCTTTCCGACGACTAATGGGAAAATTGGCCAGTCCAAGCTTTTGGCTTCTGAGTTTGGCCCCCTCTACTGTAGTCCACCAGCAGAGCATGGCAGAACATGGCTCGAACGCTTGCTTACTGACTGACTGGATGATAGCGCTACGCGTGTACCTTGCCATATGCCTGCTATTGCGCTTGCAGCACCTGCGTCGCATGAACTCTGACAGGCGGCTTCTCTGAAGAATGTGGTCGCCATAGTCAGAGAGGATGCTCTGCACCGACTGCCTCAGAGTCAGCATCCTGAGAAACTAATCTTTAACCTTTGAGTTGAACTCCATACCACCTCCAACGATGCGGTGCACCTCGACCTACCTGCACACCAAGGCTTTACACTGGAATTGCCCTACTGCTCCCAGTCCATTCCAACAAGTGCTTAAAAACACTGGCATGCAAACAACCTTCGAATGAGAGTGGGATCGTTTACTAGCCCCAGGATCAACTCATGTCATACTCTACAGTTGTATTGCTTGCCTCTCTGACCCCATACGGGATCACAGGATGGGCCTCTGTTAATGGATATGGTCGCAGACTCAAGCAAGTTGGCCTCAACCAGTCTCAGTCGCGTCTCGAAATCTTGGGTGCGGTAGTGCTAGGCAAGAAATGCGGGATCCAATGGTGCTGTCGTATCTCCCTTCCCTCCCGAACAACAAGCCGTTGTTTTGTTGCTCTGTGCTAAGCCAAGTCTCTGGTAGGCGTTCCTTGGTCAGTTCTGAGAAATTCATTCTTAAGGGCTTCCTTCTTGCAGTCCTGAGCTCTAAACTTTCTGTGAAGACAAAGGTTGCCAAACAAAGGCGAGTTTCAAGCACGGGTTCACCCGCGCTCTAAGATTGCTGGGGGCTAACTGGATCAGCGACGTGTCATCCGACGACCTGCGGCCGAAGGGATTTGTCGAGACTGATCTGAGGGGGTACGCATAGCTTGGCCTTGCTTCGTGGACGTCATGGCTGCTTCTATATTACATATCCGGATTTACCTGGAGTTTTCAGAGTCTCGAATCTATGATGAAACATAAAGCAACTACAGTAGCCCTGGCCTGCAGGAGACTGACTCAGCAGAGGTAAGCTCCCAAAGCAGAAGGCATGCTAGCCATGCAGTGGCCAGCGGCGTTTGCCTTAGATTTCTCGCATGCATAGATACTCGTCGACCGTCCACATCGTCGCACATGTGCTGTACATTGCACCAGCACTGGCTAGAAAAACTAGAAAACTGTAGCCTCCAATTCAGGTCTCCTGGTAAGACTGAGTCAACAACCGCAAGTCGCATGCATCCTATCTCAGTGCACCTCAACCTATCGGACAAATGTCGGCGATTTAGTGTAGGAGTAGTGGAAATAGCCGGGTTCTTGAGACATGCTACATCGCGTCTATGACTGGCAGAACCAGCACTTTTGATGTTGCGGGTTCAGAACTTAAGGGAGGGAGCTTCTGGTCAGAACCATAGTAACGAAACGCAGCTTGCAACACGTGTGATTTGTTTTCGAGCGCAACCGACCAGCTTTGCGGCTCGGATCTCCCATGCTGACAAGAGGCATCACTCGCCGAGAAGAACACGAAGCATGGGGGTTTGGTCTCGAATGCTGGGAGCCGTGAAAGCATTGAAGGCCACTGAACGACTTCAGCTGCATAGTGACGCTCTATGAAAAGTGCCTGTCGAAAACAGTTTACTCTGACATCTGAAACAGGAACCACAAAAAGCCTCAACAAGTTCATGAAAGCATGCAGCCATTTGTCAATTCGGGCGCGCTGCCAGTTTAGTATGTCCATGCACGACTCTTGCTCGCGGGAACTCGCCACATGGCTATTCCTGAAATGACGAAGCTCCATGCTTTACGCTAGAAAACATGTGAAACCGCGGCTGGCGAAGGCTCTGTCATGTTTCTGGCAGATCCGAACCTACTATACTGTGAACAATTGCAAGCTGCAACTCTGGTGGAAGGCATCCATGCATTCCAGGATAACAGCGAAACAACCAGCATGCACGCTAAGTCGTAGTAGTAGTAGTAGCGCACTAGCTGTACTGGCTTTAGTCATGGCAGCAGTAATAGTAGTAGTAGTCGTAGTAGTAGTAGTAGTAGTTGTTGTTGTAGTAGTAGTAGTCGTAGTAGCAGTAGTAGTAGTAGTAGTAGTCTATACTAGTAGTAGTAGTAGTAGTAGTCGTAGTGGTAGTGGTACTGGTAGCAGTACGGTTGATAATATAAATCCTGCATTACCCATACTAGGGAATATACCATAATTCCCATAGTTTAGGGTCCTTAAGTTAATGCAGGATTTATAGCATCAACACTAGTAGTAGTACTAGTAGTAGTAGTAGTCGTAGTAGTAGTAGTCGTAGTAGTAGTATTAGTAGTAGTAGTAGTAGTAGTGGTAGTGGTAGTGGTAGTGGTAGTGGTAGTAGTAGTAGTAGTAGTAGTAGTAGTCGCGGTGCTGGTGGTGGTGGTGGTTGTGGTGGTGGTGGCCTTCCTTCCTTTCCTTCCTGCCATCCGTCCTTCCTTCTTTCCTTCCTTCCTTCCTTCCTCCCTGCCTTCCTTCCTTCCTGCCGTCCTTTCGTCCATACTCCCTTCTCTTCTTGTGTGACAAAGGGAAAGTTTTTTTTGATTCAAAAATTTTTTTGATGCAAAAAAAGTTTTTTTTTGATGCGCATCCCGTTAAATGCACTGAGCACACAGGCACACAATACGTAGTTGAGCATCCGTGTAAGGATAGGTACGTGCAACCGCAAGATACACACACATGTAGATTCCGGTCGGTGCCGGTTGTCTCCTGCATTCTCATCTCTCCTTTCCTTCATTGTCTTTGTTCTTTTCTTTTATTATTTTGTATTTATGTATTTATTAGATTATAAAGTGGAGCAATTGAAACCTTCTGACATACAATGAAAAGACACAACAGTTAAATGACACAAGAAAAGATGCGACATTATCTTTGAATCTCGGGGCCGAGTGTATTTATAAAGTTCAACGAACCGAGGCAGTGAAACTTGCTGCAGGTACAGAGCTATGCGTCCATAGCTCCATCCACCTATTCCGCTAGCTTCGTTGGCTGGCATCACGGAATAGGCTGACAGCCCCCTGCTTTCGTGCAATTTCTCGATGCCACATTGTGTTTCTCTTGGTAGAGGGTATTACAACTCAAAGTCCTTAGGAACAGGATTGCCACACACACACAGACAGACCCACCATGCATGCAAATACGTGTAGCAGTGTAGATGCCCTAGATGCAGATTTTACACGCAGACCTAGGTATATACTCATACGCATACTTGTTCGGACCCATGTGTATTTACGCATGTATGGATGCGTACATAACTTTGCAAAGGGCTCTTTGCCTCTCTGTGTTTGTGTGCGCACTGTTTGCCCACACGTCTGCATCCATGTGTGTCTGTCTCTCTGTCTCTGCCTTTGTGCGTGCGCGTATGTGTGCGTGTGTGTCGGTGTCTGTAGGAGCTGTTTGATATGCCAGACAGAAACTAAAGTTTTATCATAAATCTCGCCTACTCACTTGGCTGCCTAGCACACGCATGCTTACATGCATCTGTGATGTGATCAGAAAGTCTGACCAGAATCCGGTACACAGCCCTTGCCGCAGTCATTAGCTGGGAGGCCTGGCTTAGCCAGGGCTCCTGGTTCGTTGACTCAGTTGGACTTCTTATGGATCTGAGGCGTCTTTCCTGATTTGAGGGTTCAATGATCTGCCGGAACACCTGTTAGATTTAGCTACCAGGCCTAAGGGGTAAAGATCCTTGAAGCAAAGGTGATCTGTCTGTGCTCGCCTGGTTGTAAAAAGACTTGCGTAATGGCAAGAGGCCAGGGACACCTCACATGCTTGAAACATGTGCTGCGAGGTATCCTGGTATCCTACCCTACTTGCCCAAGGTTGAGCGGCTTGGGCTCAGTGTGGCGACATTGGTGGCGTCGAGGCCTGCACATGAGCTGAATCTCTGACCGCATGCCATTCGCAACGCTAAATTCGTTACTCCTGGTCAAGATCGATAGGACCCGAGTTTGTGGGTCAGCTCCAAGTTTTGAGGCACTTACTTACGTATGGTGCTTGTGTTCAAACATAAAGAAGACCTTGTCAAAGGCCATGACTCATGACTGAAAGCGAATCCTATCTATCACATTCTATACAAGTGTTTGTGCTGGCCAGCATGTTTGACCTTGGCCATCTACAACTTTAAGTCACTCAACGCCTAATTATGAGTTCCTGACACTGTCGTAGCTCCCAGAGCCTGTGCGACTCTTCGCAGCCTTTCTGCACCAAGCTCGGCTGTTGCCTGGAAGCACAGATCAGAACAAGAATCGGAATTCAGCAGTTCTCAACATGCCTCTGCGGTACAGTGTGTCAGCGGCCAGTGGCACTTCTATCGCTGCATTCGATGTGTTGCTCGTTTCACAAATAAAATATGTGGCCCGCCTTGCAAACAGTCAATCCACCCTAAGATGTGACAGACTGTGACTATGCGAAGATTAGGACACCCAAGTAAATCACCAGTACCAGTACCGAAACCTGGCATCCCCGAACCCGGCAGCACAGACAAACGTCAAATCTCAAAGGCTCAGCCCGTCCTCCAAGGATCGGGTCCCATCCGGCATGGCCTACATGGTTTTGAAAAGGTGCTTGTCCGAGGACTGGGCTGGAGCTGCACCCCTAAGATTACTCACCCTCGGTCTCACCGGCATCGACACACTCCTCCTGCAGCACCAGCTGAACCACCCAGCCCGACTACCACCAGCACCACCATCACCTCATCATCGTCGTGATCAGCATCATCATCATCATCATCACCATCGTCATCACCTCCTACTCCTTCTCGTTCCCACTCATCATCATCATCATCGTCATCATCATCACAAACATCATCGTAAACATCTTCATCATCAGCATTCTCAACATCATCCTCATAATCTTCATCAATACTTTTAGTTACATATCCACACAGGTATGCTTGGCAACTATTAACCCTGTGGGAACCTGTTACCAACGCCCGAGATGCAAGCACGTAAACAACTAGAGAAGAATCGTTCGCACAAAGAGCATCTGGTCGCAATACAATGCAGACACTGCATTAACACAAGCATCAGCACACGTGGTAGCAAATTCCCTTTCAAGGCCTCACTGGGGGCAGGAGGTGCTTGCGGCCAACGGAGCGGTGGCACAGCTGAAGGCCTCAAGGCTTCACAAGGACAGGGACCGAAGCTTTGGAGCACCAGTGGCTTCGACTTTCTTCGAATTTACACAGGTTTCTTGCTCAGGACAAAGATCGAGAGAGCCGAGAGGTTGGGTCATGTGGCAGTTGATATTCAAGGCTCATAGTCCAGCGCAGAGGCTGCTGCCAGCTTGTGGAGGCTAATGTCAGCCGTTTCGCTGGCCTAAGCGCGCGGCTTTCGCCCGCCAGCTTTGGCTTTGGCTTTCGCCGCTGGCTTGTCCTCGTCTTGGCGCGCCCCAGCCTCCAGGAAAGGCTGAGCTGTCATGTAATGGGGCTGGGGGTCCTCCAGCACTCCAGGACACACGGGATAAACAAGAGGCTGAGATCTTCTACAGAATCTGGACTTAGGCGCAAGCTTTCGGCAACACCACGCTGGCGACCTCGGAAATTGTACCGATGTAGATCGGAACCATAGCAGCTGAACAAATCTTTTTCATGTTCTTGGAAATGCAGTCGGCCTCGTAGTGGTGGTGACTGCATCAGTAGATTAGAAGGAAGAGCTGTAGAAGTGGTAGTTGTAGGAGTAGCAGCAGCGGCAGGAGCAGGCAAAGTAGTATTACTCGTAGTCGTGGTGGCGGTGGTAAACCTAGTAGCAGCAGCAGTAGCAATAGCAGTGGGAGTGGGAGTAGGAGTAGTAGTAGGAGTAGTGGTAGTCGCAGTACCTCGCAGTAGTAGTAGTAGCAGCAGCAGCAGCAGCAGTGGTAGAGGTAAACAATAGTCATGACACCGAGAATCATCATCATAGTAGTCATAACAATCACAAGGGTAATAACACTCTGAGTGTCCGACCAACGAGCTGGGTGGTGCTGGCACCTGGCAGTTGCACACTGATAGAACGCTCATAAGGACCTGAGGACCCGAAGCTTACATCCAGAATCGCAGAAGCAGAGAGATCGCGCTGCCTCGCCTGGAGGTCACAGTTTAACCAGCGGTTCTCTGCAAGGTAAAATGTCATCCCAAAACACTGTCGGAGTGTGGGATGACGCCTCCGGCATCCGGAGAAGTGCAGGAAGTCCAGGCCTCAAAACGACGCTCGGATCGGATGGCATGGGCTTTCCCTTTCTTCACAGGGGTAATAGGGATTTGGGGCCCATTATACTATAATTATAATAAGGAATTCCCAAAATAGAGGTAATTATTAGACGGCCCCTATAGTAGGTTGAAGATTCGATTGCCTTCCTTTATGCTATCTGAATCGTGTGTCGCCTTTGTTGTGAGTCGCTCTCGAGAGTTGCAGCCTTCCACCCTGTTCCTGAGGCGTTCCTCACAATCTCCCCATTGCTGTGCCTGGCGAGCCGATTCGCAAGTCTCAGCCCCCATGCTTCGGCGATGGCATGCACCTGCTTGCCTATCAGAATGCGGCAGCTTGTTGTCAGGCCTTTGTCCTCTGACCCGGCATAGGTGTTGGGACCACTTGCCCTTAGACTGGGATGGGACACCTGCCGGACTTGAAGAAATTCATAGGGATCGGCAACATGTAAAAGGACATTCTTCAAATTGAGACTGTAGAACTGGGACGGTAGTGGAGGGAATGATTTTAAAACTCAGCAAAAACGAAAGGCCCTTGGTGCCCAGCTTGTCGGTCATCCGAGGGGCCGTTTGGGTCAGGCCTGGCCATTTTGCGGCACATGTGCAGAGAAGGGAGAAGAGTCGAAGGACACCTGCGAATTCTTCCAGAGCGGAGGAAACTGCGTCGGATGAGTTTGGCTGTCTCAGGCACTGCATTGGGACAATTTCAAGAAGGCCAAAGCAGCTCATCGTCTCAGACTTCGTGGTGGCCGACCTTGCAGAGACTGCCCGCACTGCACCAAGTCGCAGTTCAAGTGCATGTGCCAGATGATAGCACTACTCTAAGCACCGGCACATTGCTGATGACAGTCACGACAATGACAAGACTGTTTCATGACATGGTCAGGGCAATGGCTTCAGCAGTTTCATTTCCCGTCAACCCAGTGATCATACTAAAGACTGCACTCGTGTCGTAGTCGTCGTCTCGCCGTAGTAGTCGTGTTGGTCGTAGTGGTGGTGGCGACCGTGCTAGGAAGCTCCAAGAACACGAAGGATTGTCGAACGTAGTGAGTGGACTTCATCGCCTCAATTGAGCACCGGGCATGCTAGCCGCCTGCAGTCCGGTTCGTTGCAACCATGGCCTGAGGACATCAGGTTTGTATGAGGCTGCGTTCTCCACAGTCATCCAGAAGGTAGAACAGAAAGTGCGAACGAGAGCTCAGCTCCTGTTTCTTCTTTATCAATAAATACACGGCAACAAAATTAGTGAGTCAGTCTTGAGAACAGTAGGAGCTACGAGGCATTAACGGAGTCTAAAATCATTCGGAAGGACACGCTGCAATCGCATGAAGGCATGGACGGGGCAATCCTTTGGGGCACGAATCCCGAACTTCCTCGAGAGCCTCACCGACCAGTGACAGCAAGAGATGCAAGCGCACAGAACTCTTGGACAGCAGCTTGGACTGCTCGTGAGCTTGAGCTTCCCGGGACTTCCGCTGAAACCTCGGCAGCCACCAGCGATCGTTTTGGGGCCACTCTGCCTCACGCGGTCGTGCCATATGTCCCTTCGTCCCATATTGACCTTCGCAGAAAGGTCCCTCTACTTGTCGAAGTCTCTAAGGCTGTTGCGTCAGCCCAGCGTACTCAGTATTCACGTTCGACTCCTTGAACCTCCGTGCAGGCTGCAGTGCATATTGTTCTTGAGTGAACGGGGTTGCCTGGTATTGGCACAGAATGAATGGCAGCTCGAATGAACAGCCAAGAATGATAGCGAAGCAGTGGCCAGACGTTTTAGCAACAGTGTCGACATCTTACGGCATGCCAGCGCAACTGAGCCCTGCGCCAGCCAAGACGTTTACTCAAGTCATCTCTGATGGACTCGAACCGAAGACTGGCCCTGGGCTATCATGGCTTGAGGCTCCAAGCTTCCAGCATTTGAGGTCTAGGGCTGCGGTTTAGGATATGGCTGAGGTCGAAAGTGGGCTTCCAGGGTTTGGAGGGATGTTGTAGATCTCACAGCACTGCGCCACACGGATGTTGTTCTCAGGTAGGGCTCCCTTCAAGGGACCTGCCCTATTTCTTTGGAGAAAGATAGAGTACTACCCTAGCCACACTTAAGAGCAAGGCAAGCCCCAGATCTGCTCAGAAGATTCCCTTCTTGTTACGTGTCATTGACAATCAATTAACGCAGATCAGGCGATCAAAACAAGATGCCAGCGCTTCTTCGCCGGTGTCAGTTTCACTGAGAGCAGCACGGACCCCACACTTCCAAGGTGAGCTCCCGCCTGGATGGGTTTTGAACCCTGATGGATGAGTGCATGCTTGCGCTTGACAGCATGTTTCATGGAGGGTGACGATTAACACGGTGGGATCAGCAGTATGAACCCCATGAGCAGGGCACTGTCGGCGGCAAGAAAGTGCAAGGCTCCATGCCTAGATGCACATTTTTCGATTTTCGGCACCATGCAGACCATGCCTGTCAAGCTGTTGATCGGGGTGGACCGGCGAACCGAAAGAATTAACTGACAGAGCTTGCATTCAGTATTGTACACTACATGCTTTAAACAAAAAAGAGGACAAATCACACACACACACACACACTCAGATATGTATGTATACATACATACACATATATATATATATATATATATACATATTTATACGCACATGTACACACATTTAAACCTTCACCACATATATATATATATATGTATACATGTATATGTTGCAAAGTCAAGTGTAAGATAAGTATCTGATAAGTTCTGGGGACCCTGCTCCTTTGGTGACAGCAACCTTGCACATCGCGAGAGGAGCCGCAATTGGGGTGTAGGGTCTGATACTCTCCCCCCAAATTAACGTGGAGTTAAAAATGCTCGCTTCCACAGGATGGGGACTTGTGGAGCATGAGCCGTGGGACTGAGGTTGATAAGCTTCACAACTGATTTCATAAGACCTGCTGCAACACACATTGGATTTGGAGTTTGTCAAAGTTAAGCAGCTAAAGCCTGGAATAACTGAAACATGCCGCTTCCCAACCTGCATTACGCAGTCTCCACGTGCAACTCTGCAACAACTGCAGGGCTTGGTCCTTTTCTAGAACTCAAGGCGCCGAATACCTGGATGCTTAAACACAGGGAGCACATCTGGAGGCTTCTGATTCTGGAGGTTTGATGCCGACATGCTCGGAGAGATCGCCTCGATAAGAAGGCAATTGCGTGAACGGTTGCTGCCCCAATTTGCTGCTCAGGGGCATCTCTGTCATCGCTTTGATGTCGCCACCTCGGCTGCTTCAAGGTCTTGTTGCTTCAAGGTCTGGTCTCCACTTGCCTCAAGATGATTCCCGGAGCTCCAGACTCACAGAACTATTGAGAGCTGGGGCCAGTCTTGCCCTTCGCGGAAGTTTGGGGGACCCTCTTCACATGCAAGCGTCCGTTGGCACCAGGCGCCTTATCAGATTTGGTGTTACACGCTTTTGGTTCATGAACTGAGCCGAGGGAGCGGCGCACCCCGTTGACTCCCCAGATCGTGCTGTTCGGGAGCACGAGGCGTGCACCTCGATGGCGGGGGCTTCTTCGCAGACTGTGGCTTCCTGCTTTCTGGACTTCCGCTGGCTCTGTACCTCACGTGATGTCTCCGTCTCCTCCACAGCTACCGGCCAGAGGGTTTCCAATGTGCATCAATGATCGTGCAAGTAGACGGGCGATTTTGCAAAGACCTACAAGCAGCCGGACTTGGCTGCGAAGACTGCAAGACACAGGCAAGCAAAGCGAGGCGGCAAAGTCAATGCATGCACACGTGTTAGCTACCATGCCCATCATGCGGCACTGGAAACTATCGAAACAGCCGTATTGGCAGAATGCAGAAGTCTATCTAACCATGTAAGCCGCGATAGTAGTCTGAGCGAAACTCTGAGCCAGCATGTGCAGCTCTCTGGTACCACAACTCCACACGACGGCTCCCGGCCGTCTGCACAGACTCGAAAAAGTGCAAGGTCGCAGGGCTTTCAGGCATAGGTCTCAAGTGCTTGGTTTGATGCTGCGTTGCTTGCCACCGGGCTTGCCGGAAACCAGTGCAAAACACCCAGGATCACCCAGGTTAGAATTTGGAATGTCAGGCAGATGCGTCATTGCTAGCATGTGAGCCCTGCTAGACAATCCGACGACACATCGAACCCCGGAGATGTATGTGGGTTGAGGTATGTGGATCACAGCTTCGCTGCGTCGATGTATTGACGCCGAAACCCATGCCTAGTCATACGTCTTCTTTTTCAAACACCTCCGACTTCACTCTGAGACACTCACCGGCGCCGACTTGCTTCAGCTGGGCCCAATTCCAGCGATCTAAGGGACCATCCTCACAAACGAGGATACGAAAATGGCTAGTTTTCGGATGAAGGTTGAAGTGCAAACTTCGGGCAACCGCCAACGTGGAAGTAACGCAAGGTGCTGGACAGTGGGTTCAAGGTTAAGTTGCCTGTCCGTACCTACATCGTTGTCTTAAGCTTGGCCCTGGCCAGGGCAAGCTGCCTTTTCAACCAAGCAGATGGCTCAGCAGTCGCACACGCCGCATGCATGAACGCTTGCAAACAGCGCCTGCTGGACCCATGTCACCACGAATGCCTCACGGCTTTCAGGATGTGTTTCTGGCTCGCAACTACTTCGAAAGATCTGCTTCAGACAAGGTGTGGATTTCTTGAAAGCTAGCCTGAGCAAAATAGTTAGAGTCACCAGCTCTGGATCATCCACGATTCTTGGAAGACCAGTGATCTCAAACTTGATCGGATCAAGCTCAGCTGCGGAGCAGCGGCAGGGGTAAAACAACAGAAGGGTGAAGCTAGTGCCTGCAGCTACCGGCATAGGTGCACTATCAAGTGGTTCCAAACATTTCAACTCGCATGACATTTCTGGGACAGCACAAAGGTGTGGGTCCAAGCTGTTTTGCTCTGAGGTCGTGGCACTCCAATGCCGTGCCACCCAAACATGCGGGTTGCCAACAGACAAACCTGGCACGTGCACCGTGCTGACAGTATCCGCTGCGTGGTCAGCAGTGGGCACCACTGCAAAGTCTGGATGTTGCGCCGTTGCGCTGCCTTTCGAAACACGACACAGAGCACGATCCACGCGTCGCGAACCCTGGGGGGTCGATCACCGAACATGCCAGGATTGTCTGAACCCGGCTGGGCCTTTAACTTCTTTCGAATGCCGCATAGTGCACACAAGAAAACCTAAAGATGCTGCAGCCCGCCACCCAAACCCAAACCTAAATCCCAAAATCCTAAACCCCTAAACCTAATCAGCTTGTTTTTGGAAGGGCTAAAAGCAGGCACCAGGCCGAAGCGGCCGTATCTCTTCAGGTGAAGCTCGACATCGTCCAGTTCCGCGGCCTCCTTCTCTCTGGCCTGTCGTGACTATTTTTGGGGGGCTTTGCCGATTGCTGGTACTATGGTTTCGCAGGGCTTGGTAGGGTTGTAGGAATTGTTGTCGGGCTGGCGACTGAGCATGGTTTCCAAGACTTCTGTTTTGAAGTCGCGTTTTACGTAGGGTGCAGAGCCGGCTTCACGCTAAAGGGTTCCCGTTTCTGGGCAGAGAAAGCGGCCATGCTTTGAACTGCCGGCACAGACACTGTGTTCGGACTTTGTTGGCATTTTGCTTCGGATCTTTCTATGAGCAACCCCCCCTCCCATACATCCAGCGATACCGAAATCCAACTCACAAGCCCGAGCTTGCCATTGTCATGATCATTGCCAGTTCTTTATTTTGTGTTTTCACTAGTGGGCGTAAACTGTTACTGTTACGATTAGTTTCATTGTCGTCGTTTTGCTATCGTCATGCTTACGATCAGACAACAAGTAGCAGGGATCATGGCAGTCCTCCTAAACTCTCCAGCCTGGAGCACCACGACCATGAGCTCATCCTCCGGACCGGGGAAAACTCGGCTGGTGGCCACGTTCTCCTCAGGGCACAACACATTTCCAACTTCTAGTTCGAGGCTCCGGCACAGTGTCCTTCGAAATCGATTCTCAAGCTATAGAAGGTTGAAGGTTTAGAAACTTCGTTTGCAGCTTCTTTCTGGAAGGCACAGTGATTCATAGTCAAATCCTTTCCGAAGCACAAGCCCACTGTCGCAGAGTTCGAGTCCTGCTTCTCACCGTTGTACATGCACCACACATGGGGGTCGCCATCTTGACCTGGAAACGGTTCTATTCTAAGGCTCTTTAGAGGGTTCTAGGCGTTTCCCAAAAAGAGGTGTGGAACGGAGTGGAGTTCAGTGAGTTAAGCATGTCATGATCCAACCAAGTTTTGTTCAGCTGGCACTGCTAGAGCAGGGTTCTGCAGGGTGCTGCGCCGCGTTTGGCAGGACTCTTCAGTTCTTCCATACCTGCTTAGACCGTGGATAATGTTGTGTGAAATTTGTGGTTTTATGCGACGATTGCCTGACTTGTGAGCTTGTTGTTTGTTGTTTTAATATAGAAACCATCGATTCCAAGAGTCCCCCGCGCGCGATCAGCAGCATTTCAGTGCCGCAGCTCATGCTACAGCATCACTTTCAGAAACACTCTGCCAACAAATACAAACCAAGGGCTGTAAACTGCTAATGCAAGACATGCAGTCAGCAGCCTCAAGCATCTTCTCACTGTTTCGTAGCCTAGCCCTCTACGTTTGCATGTTTGGCATGAAGACAAACATAATACCCATCATCAAACTGCCTGTGAGAACTTGGGCATGCCTCGACTACACCTGGAACCAAAAACCCGAAACCCTAATGTCACCATTACGGACCAAGTCAGAAGTGTGTGAAGTGTCGAGCTGTTCTTCAGCGCAGGTTCCAGGCTTTCACAGCTGCACGGTAAACGTAAAGTCTGCATTGAAGCCGTCGAACCCCAGACTCAGTTGAACATCAGCGAAGAACTGCACATGTTGGGCGGCTCTTGGGCGGGAACTCTCAGTAGCTCCGGCACCCAGCTCGCCAAGGCCGTGCTCAGCATCGAGAACCCAATCCTTCAGAGGTTCAGAGCTAGATACCACCTGCTCTACCTGCTCCGAGGTCGTTTTTATGCTGATATCCAGTCTTGTTGTTTCGCATGCAGTTGTTCTGTATGAACAGACTGTATTTTAGCCTGCAGCTCTTGTGCTGCCATTAATCGTAAACCCGACATCCTGTAGTCTGTACTCTCGAAAACCAACCGCAGGAAGCCCCAAACTCCCAAAAATTTGGCTTCACCTCCTCAAGCTTCATGCAGCAACTTAGGGTTTGGGGCGACGGCTTACTTATGCCGGCCATGTTCCCTAGACAATCTGAGCTGTGTCCTCCCTTTGTAGGTGTTTTGGGATTTGCCATCGTTGATTGTAGAAATGCTGCCACGACGTATAAGGCCGAATTGACTAATGTATATAATAAGCTCCCTCGACACTCCTCAAAAACAACCTTACATTGCCTTACATGTGCAACACTCACCTCCGACTGCGACACAGACGTTTTCAAGCACATCCTGCATAGATGGTGCTGCCATGTCTATTCATTGTCATTACTGACGAGGAAAGCATGCTCTTGACTATGTCGTTGTGGTCATCGTTCTCACTAGTTACCTTTCTCCTTGCCTGTCGCACTCTCAGAACAGTAGCAGTATTCGCGTTGGCAAGAGTATATGTATTCGTGCTAGTAGGGACAGTATTGCCATTGCTGTTCCTGCTCCCTATGTCAATCGGAAGAGGCAGGTATTTTGCATCGGCCCCAACAAAGATAGGCTGATTGCCCCTGAATGAACCTTGATGCCAATCCGAAAGCCTCCTGTCGTCCAGACTCCCTGACCCCAAGTCCCAAACTTGAAGTCAACACCCCGAATCCCATCCCCCAAGAGCTCAGGCTCCATGTTCTCTGCGTCCTGCACCCTTTACATCACAAGAAACGTGAAGCATCTGAAGCATCTGGGAGACCAGGCCCCCTCGTACCATGCACCCACAGCGGCCCACTCGCACCGGCCCACACCATGCCTGTAGCGCAGAGGGGATCTTGGGGTCTCGGACTTCTGTTTTGTCAGGTCCGGAAAACTTCCTCCATTCCATGCAGAGTCTTGGAGAGGTTTGGGGTTTGGGTTGTTGTTGTTTGGGGTCACATTGCGAAGGAAGGTTTGATGTCGAGAAGGAGCTTGAAAGAGGTGGCGAGAACAGCGAACCAACGGTCGGAGTAAACATTGGAAAGCTGTGTCGATAGGTGTGCGGTGCAACTTTATAGAGTGCCTGAATCTAGGACGGATGCTGACTTCAGCAAGAAGGCGGGACCTGTGTGGGACCGTGGTCGTGATGATGATGGTGGTGCAGATGGTGGTGACAAGGATCATGGTGATGAGGATGGGGATGGCGTCTGATAATGCTGCCGCCGATGACGATTGATTTGTGCTCTGACGATTTTGTACACTTGCCACCTCAGGGTCCACCCGTGTATGAGTCTGATCCACCGTTGCCTGTGATGCCTCAAGTGTTCATATTCAGAGCACGGCGCGGTCCTGAGCCCATCCTGGAATTGGCCGCTGTAGACCCAGGTCTCATACTCAGCCTCCACTGGGGCTATGGATGACATCACCTGGCTGCCACCGATACAGTCATGCAGCAGTAGTGAAGACCGCGTCACTAGCAAGAGCAGTCTCACAAGATGACTGCAGCAAACAGCAGAGGCCCGACAGGAAGGAAAATGCGCCAGGCGTGGCCCCTTGTCCATGGGGCTGGCCGAAGACCCAGTTGCCATGGTAAGTCCTGGCAGACGTCAGCTTGCAAGCAGCCATAAGCAGCAGCAACAAACGGCTTCGTGAGTCTATGTCACTCGGAAAGGTGTAATGACCAGTTGCCTTACATGTGGCACTCTTGCGCACGGAGCGTCCTCCCGTCTGGCCAAACCATCTTCCCAACTCCGTGCGGATCGCCGTCTTGCAGCCTCACTGCATGTAAGGTAGCGTTCTTGACTTCGATTGCCTCTGGAGCTCCCACCTGAAAGCCCCTCGTCGAAAATCATCGTAAACACTCTCGAAGGACCGCATCCAAATCGTAACAAGGGGCGGTATTGTCTCCTGAATCGGCAGCGACACACCGTAATCAGCCGTGACTAGGACAAGTCCAAATTTCGTACCGAGGCTGGGTTATAAACACTGCTGCTGGTGCTGTCGCAGAAAGACCACGGCTACCACTCCCGCTCCTGCGACTGCTGCTGCTTTTGCTACTACTTCTCGTGCTCCTGCTCCTACCCCTACCCGTACCCCTTTCCCTACAGGCTACGGCTACTGCTGCCGTGCTGCCACTGCTGCTGCTGTGACTGCTACTACTCCTACACCGCGACTCGTTATTTGGGCTGGAATACTGCTTGCTGCTGTGGTTCAGGCGAGATACCCGAACAGCACTCCTACTTCAGCATGCTCGGCAAGTCAGCAGAAAGCCACAGAGTGCATGTGTATGCATCTGCAAATCAGCAGCCTGACAGCCCTTACATCATTCTATTTGCCTTCAAGGTTACGAAGTGTTCATGACTTTTTGGAACCTCCGCCCCTTCTTCACTGCCGGGGCCGTGGCCCTCCGATGTAGCTGGAACCATCTGGAAGTTCAAGCGTCTCCTTGATAGGCGGCTTTGTTTTTGGCAGTAGCAAGATCCACCAAGCGGATCCCTGCATCTGCGCTTGCATGCCCAGTGTTGGCGTACGCTTACTACACTGTGCGCACCGTCAGATTGGGCGGAGGGCTCCATCGGGCTGCGCAACAGAACCTAACATCTTCCATTCCCAGCAGCTCATACCATGATGCCATGACCTGTCGGTAGTCTGCTAGCACCGAAGAGCCATGGAAATCCCAGTCCCAGCTCTGGCCTCCACACCGGTCTTGAGTTTGCCCGTGTCGTCGGTGAGAGCCTGGATGCTTCCCACATATTTCACTTTCACCTATGGACAATGCAGAGTCTGCCCGCTCTGTCTGAGCTCGTTGTTGGACAGAACCGATTTTCTGGCAGCATGTTCTAGCCAGGAACAGGAGTCGATTGAGGGGCTCACTAAATCAGGGCACCCGGCACATTCAAGGTATCAGCTGGAAGTGGCAGTCACTCTGTGATGTTCATCTTTTCGTGGGAAAAGGTGGCAACCGCCCATTCATTCCGACAACCATCCGAGACCGATTCTGCCCGTCTCCCTGGTACAAAAATGCTTAGAGTTGTCGGGAACATACATGAGTATGCCGTATGCCCAACACCAATAGCAAAGCCTGGAGATTGGAGCCATAGTTCTAAAGCCCGAAAGCTCCAGTCAAGAGAGCCTCTCTATCACTGACGCATAAGGAGCCGACCGTCTCCCACATCTCCTGAACCAGCTCCTCTTCACTGCGGCTCTTGGCTGCCCTCAGATCAAGGTGGTTGTCGCTAGGCTGGGCTGCTGGGTTGCGGAGTGCGCAGGAGGGTGAGGGCCTGTGGTCAGTGCACAACAGCACACATCCGCAGAATCTCGAAATTTGATTTTGCATGTCTCTGGCTTCTGCTGATGTTGAAAGAAGGGCTCCTGGATAGAATACACACGATCAAGCACGAACAGGGTCGCCGTCGACACTTGTCGCCGTCACTGTCGTGGTCGTCGTCGATGCTTCTGGCAGTGCAGTGCATTTAAACGCAGAAGCAGCAGCAGCGGCATCGGCGGCACCAGCCACACGGCTACTACAGCGCTAGCCCGCTTGTGTGCGTTGCAAGCGACGCATGAAGACCTTGGCCGCCGGCTTTTCCTTCAGCCGCTGAACCTGCGCTTCTCGCCTGGCAGAGAAGGGCACGCGCAGTGACGGCAGCTGCCAAACAGGGATCACCCTTTAAATTATCGACTAGCTCGTAGCAGTGGATTGCACATCGAGTGCCGAAAGCGAAACTCACAACAGCAAGCATGTGGTATGAAAGGTAGGGCTGGATGATGCACCGCTGCTCGCCTTTGCTTCTTCTGGCGCAGCTTCCAAACGTAGCCGCACAGGAAGACCACCTAATGCAGCAGGTGTTGGAAGATACTTGAGGTTTTAAATCTTCAGGCAGTCCCGACGAGTGAGGCGAGGGACGCACGCCAGAAAGCTCGAAAGTGTTACAGCCCGAGCACTTTCGACACCAAAACTGCCTGGCAACATCCCTTATGGCCGGGGTGGCACCGTAGACCTTGAAGCCTTGAAGCCACAAACCCTAAAACCGAGGTCCAGGCCAGCAGTAGCAGGATACAGAAGACGCCAATCTTAGATTTTCTCACCGGTCGGGCTTTAGGGTGTAAGACCCCTGCGAAGGACTTTAGGCCTTAGGCAGTATGGAGCAAACTTGTCCTAGAGGCCTTCTTCAATCATGACTTCCATCTCAGAACGAGACTTATCCAAACCGGGATGTGGTCGAGACGGTGGTATCCGAATCGGAATGGTCACGGTTTCAACAATTTGCCTACAGTTCAGATGGACGAGGGGAGTTGAGTCCTTCCATAGGAAAGGCTTCATTAAGTGACAAGCCCATCTCCCTTCATTTCTTTGATCACGAAGCATGCTGTGATCCGTCTCGTCCGTCCAAAAACCCTGCCATTTAAACCGGTTGCACACTTGAGAGAAGCAACAGAAGCTGGAAAATTCTAGGGTCGAACGTTGGGTCCCAGGTCTCGACAAAACAAATCAACCACTCCGCACAACTCAACCAAACATTCCCGTAACGACCGAGGAGATACCAGCTAAAGCAATAACCCACATGAGGGTTGCTCTACATGTTAAACTTGTGTCGGGTACGAGAGCGAGCCCCAAAAGCCGCTCCGCCCTCTTTTATCTATACACATTACATGTGTGTATATATATATATATATTTATGTAATGTAACGCCTATATAATATAATACAATATAGTATCGTAGAATAATAGATATTATAACAGACAGAGAATTGATATATCGTTACGTAATGTAGTACAAGATTCTGTAATACGATATATTGTACTATGTTGTTCTATGGTATATTATAACATATGATACATGTAATATAAAAGTGCTATATGACATATAGTATAAATATACATTACATAATATATAACACACACACACACATATATATATATATCTATAAATCCTATAATATACTATATTTTAACATAGAAATATCTTGCTCCGCCCTGTTTTGCTCCCCAGAGCGACTGAGGCGAGTACTGCCCAGCCGGGCAGCCCCTCCTGCTGAAGGATTGGGATGATTGGGGTCTTGAGGGATGCAGGGGCTTTGCACATGTAGGATGAAACCGGTTGAAGTTTCAGCGCCTCCGAGCCCAAACCCCTGACCACTTCAAACGCAAGCCCTCAACCCCCTGAGTTGGAGTTGAAGAAGTACACCCCAGACCGTCCCAGACCCTCACATTCCTCCACGTCAATGATGATCTGTATCCTCTCTTCGGTGGTGGTGGTCGTCGTCTGGGTGGTCGGCGGCAGAGGCCTTGGAGGCTTCAGATCAGGAAAAGGGTTGACGGGTTTGCTTCTAGATTGTCGTGAAACGAAAATATAAGTAGCAAGGGGCTTCCAGTGCAAGGTTGTAGGATTTTGGGTCGAGGTCTGGCTGTTAGATTACAAGTGATTCAAGTTTGGATGTTGCAGCTTACAGATTAACCCTTCCTTGTAGAGTTATGGATTTCAGAGCCTTGCTCGAAGAGACTTGAACTGCCTTGTAGTGTGTCTAGGTGCGCATACTTGACTACGAACGTTTGAAGGCTGCGGCCCTGTTGGATGAAGTATGGATGGATGAGGTGTGGACTGCTGTGCAGTCTAAACCAACACACGACCCTCACGAATTTCAAGCTCCCTGGTTCGACCCTTCACGAACATGTGAACCAACTTTTTCATTTTGCTACCTGGCAAATGTGTTATGCTGAAACAAAGGGCCTTGGCCACAAAAACTGGATATGACAGACTCACCCATGGCCAGGCATGGGCATGATCAAGCCCAAGTCTTTTCACCAAGAGTCTTGGCATGTCATGCAGCACCAAGCCACAAACAGAAGTTCATGAGGAAACCTGTGCTGCCGAGCTCATGGCGGAAGGAACAGTGTTGTTCCTGGCGGCAAGTGGAGATTCAGATGCCGGGCAGGTTGCCATCCAGTGACCAGTTTGACAAATCCCCCAGACCGCACCTCAATCCAGTGACGGACTCAGCTTCGCAGCAAGCTGCTGACATACACAGTCTCATAACCGGTTCAATGCTTTCCAGCATGCGTGGCCCAGCCTGAAACTTTTACTTAAGTCCCCAGCATCAGTATGAGCACTTGTCAAAAACGTCTGCAATGTTGCGATTCGTGATCTGTTGTTATTCTGAATAGCAGCATGAATACTTGCAAGGCTCTGATTTATGTTAACGATATTCTCAACTACAAGTTATCACCAGCAGGTTCGCTGCATCATCAGCATAATGCATTCAGGAACTTTGGTACGATTAGATTACGCGCTGATGACGGCAGCCCATTGCGACGATGGTGAGATGACGATATTTTGAAGAAGGGTAAGCAACACATCCAACTTTCAGCAGTAGCAACAGCGGCAGGGAAGGCAGTGGCTGTAGTAGCAGTGGCAGTAGCAGCACAGTCATGATGGGCATCCTTCTCCCGACGACCATCATCACCATAACATCGCCTGCCCAAACATCCCAGACCCCAGCCCCTGCTCCTGAATTATCCTGAAGATCCAAAGCCCCTGAGCCAGGTCCGGAGTCTTGAAACGCAACCTCTTCGAATCCAACACCAGACTCATTTGCCAAGATCCATGCAACAGAGCAACGTCGGCAAAGCCTCCAGAATCCAACACCCCCACGCACTGCCCCGCACTAAAACTGCGGCCGGTGCACGGACTGGCGGCCCAATGAAGACCATCTCGGGGGCTGTGCAGCGCATGGGCCTCGGTGCGAAGAGGGACTCGGCTCGGGAGGGCTGAGGCCTTCCTGTTGATATATATATATATTTATTATATTATATTATCTCATATTATATATTTCTTTTTGTAGAGTTCTCCGCGCCTTCTTTGCCTGTGGCTTGTGGGCTTAAGGCATCCGGGACTGCAGAGGTCAAAGGCGTCGCATTCCTCAGATTTCCCTCACAGGGGCCACTGCCGGAGGCTCGGCAAGACGGTGAAGCAAAGCTCCTCCAACTTCTCCTCAAGAGCCTGAAAGTCTGCATTCGGGTTGAGGATTTCTCGGAGCTAACCTGAAGCCACATGTGTGTTCAGAATCTCGCGGACATAGAGGAACAGACCGTGCTCATGAAAGTGACTGATGGAAGTGATAGCCGATAGCCCTGAGACCCACGGAGGCAGCAAGTGTACCAACAACCAAACAGCAAGCAGACCTGCACCCTACTGATCCGTGGGGGGTGTATCGACGGTAGCCGTAGCGAGTATCCGAATCGCACCTTCAGGATGGTGGTCTCTGTAGCGACATCACTGTCTGCGAAGAACTGGATCATGCTTTCTGCCTCAAGGTTCTGCATCCCGTACAGTACAAGTAGGGTGCAAAACTAGCGATGAAGGAACCCGTGGCGAGGTTCTGGTTTGATAACACTCCGGAGCAGGGGGGAAAGGATGACTCAGGGATATCAGGGCTTCCGAATCCATCACAGCTTGCAGTCATTCAGAACTATATTGAACGAATGACCTAACAAGCACCCCCTCTGGGGCATCGGCCAAACCAAAGGCATACTCGTCCTCAGTCTCCTGGGCATTTGCTGCGGCTGCGAAGAAGGCAACCACAGGCACAGCTGAGTGGAGCAGTAAGCCTTGAGGATGCCACCAGCTGGAAAAACCATCCGGCCAGGTGAATCAGGCACACTTAGGGTGGCAAGTGACTTGGTGTGCCTGCCTTTGGGTTCAAGCACGCGGGCCTCCTATGCAAGACAATGAAAAGAGGGACATGACAGGCCTCCCCTTCGTCGCTAACTAGGCTGCGCTGCCCGGATGTGCTAGACCGAGCCAATCCGGGGCCCATGAGCACGCACCATCTACGTCTCATGACGGGTGCGGCTCTGGACTCCCCCAGCGGACGCGCTAGCCCATCTGCTCCGCTGTCATATGCCGATCCCGCAGCATGTTGGCCCCAAGGGAGTTTCAGTGCAGCTCTGCCCCACACCCGGCCGACGGTGTGAAGGAGGTTACCCGAGGGGATGCAACCTCCTTTGGGTAAGGCGACTCGCACCAGACATGGCCTCACCACATGTTCATGTCATGCTAATTAATGCTCAGCAAAGTTCATGAATGCATGTAAGGACTGCAGTAATGCCAAAAAACCGAACTTCGAACACATGCCATGCTCAAGGAAGTTCCTGCAAGCATCAGAACAATCTCAGAACAAGACAAAGACAGTCTCGGGCTCATCCGACCATCCATACACACGACTCTCCTTGACGGAACTCCAGCATGGAGTTTTTCACTGCGCTGACAACACCTAAATCTATGTCAGCAATGCCATGCTCCAGGATGAGGAGACTGTACAGAATCGGAATCAAGTGCGCAACGAATCACCACCGAGGAAGCTGCGGCGACGGCGACGGCCAAACAGCAAGTTCTATGTATTACTGTGATAGTGACGTTTCTGGTGCTGAGGTGCTATCACAGTGACCATCAGTTTCGTCGAGTTGAACGCAAACAGCAACTACAGTCCTCGCTCTTATTCATTATTTACGCCAAAGCCATTCTCGACGGCTGCCACTATTCTTCCTTCCGATTTCTGTCGACACCAGTTGTTTTCCACGTGGAAAGCCAGTCTGAATACGTTGCTTCTCATAGCTCTCCTTTATCGACGGATTTTGGCACGACGGCGCCTACGACGTTACTTACCATTTCTACTGCAACTGCCACCATTGCCTTTGCTGCAGCTTCTGCCATCATGACTCATCTGCGGGTGGTGCTAAAAGCTAATTGCCATCTTGTTCTTCTGCTTTAGAACTCCTCTTCCTGGTATGCTCTTGTTGCCCTGAGATGCCCCGCATGATTGAATAGCAAATTTTTGCATGCTGACAACTTCCCCGAGTAACGTAGCTTCACACTCCGAGGCTTTCGCCAAGATGAAGGGCACTTCCAAGGCAACCTCGGAGGCTCCGATCTTGGGTAGACGGTAGACATGACAGGTCATCTCGCCTCTCTCTCTCTCTCTCTGCGGGATCTACAAGCTCGGATGCCTTTTGATCTCTCTGCCGTGGTGCCGCTGAGCCGATCTCAGCTACCGCACAAGGCTGCGTACTGCACTCTCCGAATCTCCGTGATGGTTGGGGAAGCTGCTCCGGCATTTGCTGGCTTGCAGGTATTCGGCCGCCGTGAGCTGATAAGTAGATTAAGCAGAACAGCTTCTGCTACTGCTACTGTGAGCTTGAAGCTCGCCTCTCCCAAGCCGAACCGCTGCAGTCTCCACACTGCGCCGTCGAGGGGCGGTGCTGCGGTCCACCATCGAGAAAGCTGCAGGTTTTGGATATCGGGCCCTGCCGTGCACTTCTGGGCGTGGGGCTTCGGCTTTGGATAATTTGGTTAGAGTGTGTAGAACAGTAGAACCATACATCTTGGAATTCTGTTGCTCGAGTGCTAGATGCCGAGATGCTGCCGGCGAATACTATGGCTATGCCTAGGACGACGACTTCTACAGTGCCAGTCTTGCCATTACTTTAGTAATAGTACTGGTAACAGTAATAGTAAATATAGAAATAAATATATGTATATATATAAAGATATAAATAAACAAATATATATATATATATATATACACATATATATATATATTATACTGTATTATCTTGTTAGCCGAAACTCTGGCAACTGCTCCCGCAGGAACTGGCCTGCCGAAGCACAGGACTCGGCTGGCCTCTTCTGGGAGGCAGGTCGACTGAGTCTTCTCCCCCGAGACTTTAGAAATCTGGCCGTGGTGGAGTGTGTTTTGAGCACAAGGGAATCAAACGAGCCTCATGAGTGACTCAAAAGCCGTGAGGGTTTTGGGGCAGTGGTCTTTTGTCATATGGTTTTTTTTGGGGACGTTTGCTTTTTGGGGGCTCCACCAGGCCATTGGCTCGCAGCCTTTGGGCCCTCAGGGCCACCTCGATGTGAGATCGTTGAAACCTCCTGCCCTCCTTCACACGCACAGGCTTTCGGATCACTGTTCAGCGGCGAGAGCCAAGCGCTGAGGGCAAATTAAGATGGAGCCGAGCTTCGGATGTCATTTCCGTGCTGGTATGACGCCCGTGGGAAGCACCAAAGTGCAGTGCACTTCCCAGTGGATTCAAAAGAGAAACGGGGCCCACCGGGCCAGCTAGGCTAAAGGCCCCGGACCAGCGACCCATAAAGGATTGTCGCTACTTGCGCCTGTCAACAGACGTGCACTCCAAAAGGCAGTGGTAGTTATCACCTTGCCAAGAAGGATGTCATGGAGGAATGACCTCCTTGCGAGTGGCATCAGCAGCTCCTACCTAGGCCTGAAGTTGATTACAAATCAAGGCTTATCTGCCTAGTCAAGCTGAAAGCTTCTGCTCACGGATAGCACTCGCAAGTGGCCCTTCCGACATGTTTCTTTCTGAAGCACAAGCGTTTATGCAGCGTCGCACAGCGGAAGAGATCCGGACAAAAAGTTGCCATTCAATAAGTTCACATAGGCACCCACGCACCCGAGTTAGACGCTCCTTGCCGGCGGCTGCACTTAAGTTTCGTGGAAAAGAAAAAGCAAGATGCTTGTAGGAGCGACTTGCCGGCGCTCCTCAGCTTGTTAAGGAGAGCAGTGGAAACCTGATAAGCTCCTGGTAGCGGCTCGAAAATCATAGCAGCACCGGCGCGCACATTCAAACAGAAATCGGGTTGACAGACCATCAACTCCGACATGCTAGCAACAAGTGCTTTGATGAATCACGTCCCCTGGACGGGAGACTACCAAAATCCCTGAGTCTAAGAGACCTCAGGCGGCGATCCCATGAGGTACCGCCAAAGCCTGCTTTCCAAGTGCTGTGGCGAGAAATGGCACAGCAAGCCTCAGGTTATCTGGCATCTTGGACTATGCACGGGATTCTTGGACAAGAATCCCAGAACTCAGAATCTAGCTGGACCTAGATGTCACTATCCGCTATTTCTCACCAGTATGGCTATCACTACTCTGGTGACTAGTGCCCGAGCATGTTCCAGGGTTTTCAGAATTTCGCAGCTATACACAGAACTGAGACAAAACTTCGTAGCCGCACGCGGGAGGGGCATGCAGCGAGGCTCTTGGAGGGGAGTCTGCAAGCAGCGTGGGCAGAGATGAAGAGCACGACGGCCTCTGAGACGGGACCTGACACAAAGGATATTTCAGGAATAGGAATAGGAACCCCCAGCTTTCTTTGTTTTTTTGGGTCTTCTTCAGAGGGCTTTCTCTCTTTTCCAGTAAGTCCACCTGAGGCGCAAAAAATCGAAGGATACATCAGCTGCCAGGGTTCTGTGACTGCAAAGAGCCGCCTCTGCCACTGCGTGGGCATACCGGTGCAGAACTATTGCAGGTTGCTACAGCCTTGAAACATTACTACACATTTCATCATCATTGGCCATGTTGTGATACAGTAGTCCTGATGCTACTTTGCAGCAGGGTGAGCCTCTCCCGTCTTGCTGATCGTACGTTGACAGACATCTGTAACGCGCTCTCTTGATTCATGCAATGCTTTCGTATTCGCATCGTTTCCAGGCGTCTGCGCATTCATGTTGCTCGGCCGATGATGCTTCGAGTGTCCTGAGTTTTGCTAGAGGTCCATGCTTGCAAGGTCTTGCGTGTCTGCTCCATTTTGAGTCGTCTGCTCTCGTGGTGTATCTTGTCCGCTGCTCCATTGCTGATGTCTGCATTTGAGTGATGTTACTGATCTCATGCCACTGAAACTTGAAAAAGGTCCTGCCGGAAAGACGAGTATTTGCAGAGAGCTGCAAGAGTTTGATGTCGTCCCAGAGCCTGGCCTCGCAACCTCTCGTCCGCTCATAACCTTGGGCACAGCTGGGAGTCGTTTAATCATTGGAAGATCCATGACCGAGAATATAGGCATCCCGCAGTGAACCAGAGTTGCAGAATGCTGCGTGTCAAGAGAGAGATAGAGAATGATAGAGAGAGAGAGGGAGAGAGGGAGAGCGAAGTGCTTGTTCCAAGGCTTTCGGGGTTTTATTGCCTGCCGCCCAAAAGCCAGCATCCTTTTGGGGGCGCCCGCTGTCTCCATCGGCATCTGGCGACACGTTCTGGGCCTAGCAGCAGCAGACAGTTGCAGCTGGTTGAGTACGCATTCTCGGCGTGCTGAGGCTCCGAGGCAAACTCAGGAACGGGAGCTTCCCACAAGCAGGGCTCTGACTCGACAGAAAATCTCGTGCTGGCTGCACAAACACACTGAGGGTATGATATCGTCGTTGCTGTGTTGCTTGCCCCACGCTGTCTGAGCATGTGTGCAGTATTCTTTCTTGCACAGCTGGTATGGGACAGACGGATCCAACCCCTCAATGGACACTGAAGGATTTGACGGCAACTTGTGCCTGAGACCTTTGCAGGAGCTCCGCTGTGACATAGAGATTCACAGCCAGCATCCTGACGACTACTGGCAGCGGATGTGTCGACGTGGTCTGTCAAGCAAAGCTTCGATGATGGTTGAAACTCGCGTGCTGTTATGTACCAGTTATGGCCATGTTGCGGCATTTGCTGTCTTTTTGTATCTTATTCCCGGACGGCGGCGCTGTTTCACCTGTCAGACCTCATCCCTTACATGTCTTTCGTTAGGTCGTTCTTTCCTGATTTTCTCAAACACGCCTGTCGACACAAGAGTAAGCTATCATGCGACCAAAACCTTCCCCATCTTGTTCTTGCTACGACGAAATACTTGTATCACCGCGCGATGGAGCACATTATGTTCTTCTGGTGTTGTGCAACATAAAATAACTGTTCATGCTGGATACTCGAACTTGAACTAATGCCATATTTTGCGAGTTGTGATCATCCTGGTGTCATGCTTGCAGTTGCTCGGTTACAGTGACAGCTAATGTTGCTCGTGCTTCTATTGATGATCTGTTTCGTGTTCCATTTGGTGTGTGCTGTCGGGGTTGGTGGTTTGTGTGCTGTGCAAAGTTTATGATTCGGACATCCGTCGTACCGCCAATGTACCTTCGATCGCAGGCAAGGCACAGCGGCACAGGAGTGCCAGCAATAAAGATTCGAGGAGCACCTCGACCAAATAGCGACGGCTCCGTGGAGTATGGATTACTGCAGTGACGCGATGCCTGTACCGGAGTAGCATGACCAGCTACTGAGGCTCATCGTGCTTTCGTCGTTCGTCATCTAAACAGCCGGCGCCCTTCAGACTCCTCACTTAAGCTTCTCTTCAGGATCAGGAGAACTTGGGTTGGCTCTTCTCGTAAGAGTCTACCAGGGTCAGCAAAATTTCATCGTGGAAATGGGGCATGATGAATGTCAGGGGGTCCCACCTGGGTCCTGGATGGCATCGTACCCAGATTTCGCGCAGAAGAGAGCCAAATTTGGTCCCAAACCTTCCAGGGCTTTTGTTTGATGCTTTGGAGAGCCTCTGCAAACCGAGCAGCACACAGGTACGTGGATCTCAATGCAGATGTGACCCTAATGGGCCTTGGAAGACAGCCGGCTTCACGTAGCGGAGGCCACTGGATTCCGAACTCACCATCCGGCTGAGAATGCAGTGAGCTACCACGCACTGCTCCTGACTGACGAAGTTGATTATGGCCAACTTCGGCCAAGGCAAATACACGAAGTCGAAGGCCCGCGTGCCCTGACAGAGGCAACAAGAAGAGGCAAAGCCATCTCGCCTACTATGTTGGCAGAAACCTAGATCTTCTGACTCTGCGCAGGTATGTCTGCAGGTATGTAGGTACGTACGTGTCATGTGTCTATGTCACATATGCACGCATGTAAGAATGCTTGCATGTATGCCATGCATGTGTGCACAGGCGCCTATATGCAATTGTATAGGCGGTATGTCTGTACGTATCTGCAGAGACCTGTGCCTGTGCACATCGATGTGTACAAATGTTACTTACATACATACATCCAGACAGACCGGCAGACAAGAATACATACATACATCGATACATACATACATATATACACACGTAAATACACGCATACATAGATGCACCCATGCACAAATACATACACCCCGACCAAAACAAAAAAAGGAAAACAACAAACAACACCAATATTTGGAAACTCTTGGAAACCTGGCCACCTCGTTGCAAGACTTTCCAGCTATGTTGTGTTTGGTTATGGTTTGTTTTTCTTTTGGTTTTATTCCCATCTTGTTGCTTTCTTGGGCTTCGGCTTTTTGGTTCAGTTGGTTCTGGTTTGGGTGCAAAATCCCATTGTTTGGATTTGGTTTGCATTTGCGGGTCGCCCGTCGATAAAGATAATGCATGAAGCCCTTCATGCGAACCGTACCTGGCAGTCGGAAAAGGCCAAAACACCTCGTACTCGATCCCGCCTAAAGCCTCCTTGTACCAATTACAACAACAACTACTACAACAACAACTACTACTACTGCTACTGCTACTACTACTCCTGCTGATGCTACTACTGCTGCTACTACGAGTCCTCCTACTGCTGCAAATACGATCTCTTTCTCCTCTTTCTCTTGCGCTGTATATACACACATACCCTCCGCTCTCTCGCTCCCTCTCCATATACAGATATAAACAACATGCTGTCTGTGTGTCTGTGCCTCGGATGAGAGACCCAAACATGAAAATGCAACACATGCACAACTTGGTAGCCCAGCCCAGAACCGAACATGTGCACGCTCAGTCCCAACCAAGCTGCCCCGCAGAACTTGTCCAGCATGAAGAGGATGCCGTCGTAGTTAATCTTAGCATTGCTCCTGCCCGAATGCACTCAGCTAGTGCACGTGGGAAGCTTGTGTTCTGGTTTGCGGAAGATGCTTGGCTTCAGCCAATCATTGCAGGCTTCAGCGGGTGACAGTCTGGCCTGATGACAAGCGTGGTCGTACCGCGGTCCAGTGCCGACATGCCCACAACTTGACAGGCTGCGGAGTCTGCTGTTGTTTCCCCTGGTAAGCCAAAACGTCTGCAGCACAAACGGGCTCGGCTGGAAAACACTATTGCAAGCCAGCTATGTCTCTGTGCAGCTGCTACCGCTACGGGCAACACTGAGAATAGCAAGGCATAAGAGCGGCAACAGTAACATGATCACAATGATGCAAGCCATAACAAGCAATATACAACATGCCAACATAAGCAACAGCATCAATGCTAACAGCACTGGTGATATTCAGATGCTCGGTGTCCTGCCGGCACATCCAGTTCCCGAACAACTCTTACTTAGGTAACCCTCTCTTACAAAGGCTCCGGAGTCTAAAATCCTGCAGTCCAAACCATCAGTGAGCTCCCGAAAACCTAAACCCACAAAACGGACGCTCAGTGGCCCAGGCCATATTGCCCTGCAGGAATCGGGAGATCGATGCTGATCCGTTGCCTCAGAGCCCAGCTCTGGGGCCATGGTAATGTCCCCATGGCCAAAGGCCTACTGGCAACCTTCATCAACGAGAGCTATCTGAAAACTTGCGCTTCACTCAAGGCCCAATTCAATTGAGGGCCTGCGGCCGAGCTTTAGTTTTGAGCGACGTCTCTTACAGGCAGATTCGTCAGAGCAGTATAACCAGTCTGAACTGACAACATGCAAGTATGTGGATAATCTGCATTATACCTGTCATGAACAAACAAGCAAATAAGCATGCTTATGTGTGTATCTAAATCGATACAGACAAGCAAACACACTACTACATAAACAACCAAAGTCCACTGCATCTGTGTCTGTCGTTCTGTCATGTGCCTGTCTGTCAGTCTGTCTATTCATCCATCCATCTACGTTTTGAATGTCTATCTGTCCATCGATCTACGTACTCTTCTACGTATCTACGTAACGAGTTTTCTACATATGTGTGGCCGATGTACCTATCCCTACCCAGTTAGCCTACCTGCCTGTCTCTCCGTCTCCGGCTCCCTCAACGTAGATGTATATGTATATTATGTGTATACGCATATACATATATGTGAGAAGATATATAGAGGCCGTGTGTGTTGCAACTCTTCAAGTGCATGGTAACACTATGGGCGTCTTGTGTTCAGAGCAGAGGGATGCGGGCTGATGCATTTCGGGCTAATGGAGTGGTTGTGGGAGTCCTGAAACGGTTCTTGGCTTTGCAGGGACTAGACTCTAGACCGCTAGGTGCTCTTTCGCTGTTTGGGTTCTACTGGTCTACTCTGGCATAACATGGCACCGTTGTTCTCTGGATGACTCAAGGGAGCCCTAATATCTCTGGAAGCAAAGAAGTGCATTGATCAGCCGTGCCTACCCATGAACCTCGAAGTCCCCCACATGATTGGGAGCAGGCTCCAATACCCCAAAGCGTAAACACGCTAACCTTTGATACAAAAATCCATGGTCTCGAACCTAAAACCTGATTCCCCAAATTCCTGCACACTTCCTTTCAGGGGTCCGACCTCCTGAGTCCATTTCTGCAAGTCGGCGAGGGGCTTGTGCTGGCCAGTCCTGAGAACTAACATGAGCACAGGCTGCTGCTGCTGAAACTAAAACACCTTTCGCAGTGCTGATGGTCCGGGTGACCTGGTGTCCAGTGCAGTGAGTGGGGGTAGCAGCGGCAGCACTAGCAGCGGCAGGAGTGGGGACGAGCAGAAACAGCAGCAGAAGCCAGCATGTGACAGGTAGATTCAGTTCTAGGTGTCTGTGTCTGGAAGTGCTGACAAGTTCAGCCGGCTCCCCTTCCTTTCGGAATGCCGGGAATGGCTTGTTGTTGCAGTCGGACCCTGAAGTAAATCCAAGAACCCGACATGATATGTCAACGCGGGAACCCGCCAACAAAAACAGACCTGCTACAGGCTCAAAACTGGGCAATAACCAATGCAGCAACGGAGACCTTTGTACACTCATTCGCAGACATTGGAGAATGAACTTCAAGTAAAGACTGCTGCCATCCTGATTGCCCTGCAAACATCAGCAGCGGCTTTCCCTATGGCACGCGCCTTTCATTAACTTCGACACTTCCTTCCGTACCCCTGCTGCTATGTTGTCAGTACGGCGTTTGCTCCACTTGTTGCCAGCGGTACGACCAATGCCTTTCTGTACAATCGAAGCACCAATGCTTTCTTTCCTGCACGCCTGTGGCGCATATCCGGATGAGGCTTCCACCAGTGTTAGAAATAATGTAACTCTTGGAGCACTGCTGACAGGACCCTGTAGGGCACGAGCTACCTCGCGCCAAGCACGCAATGTCACCTGCACACAAGTTCGTCGACAACAACACTTGGGGCCGATGCTCGGGCTTCTCTTTGTAGAAGAATACCCAAGTCCCACACAGTGTCTCAATCCTGTGCAGATGAAAAAACACCTCATGGGCAAGGAAGATCTACGGCCGGCCTGCTCCGGCAGAACCTGAAGGCATGCAGCCAGAGCCATATGTCAAACCGCGGGAAAGCTTCAACTTCACGGCTCTTAAACGCCTGTCTAACCGGAGCATTTTTGTGGCAGGTGGCATCCCTGCTGGGGACTCGTGGAGTTTACACAGTCGCACGGGCCAACTTGGACCGATCGTGTGTTCCTTGGTCTGTTGGTCTCGGACTGTGCCGTCTTCGGACCCCAGCCTGCGTTCTGCATGCCCGAGCCCGAAACTTGCGGACTGATGCTATTTGCCGTCATCGTCGTCGCACTAGATAACAACTCATAAGGACTCTGCTCAAAATAGATTGTCCGCACCTGGTAGCCAGGAATAGGCACCAGAGCCGCTGCCAAGACCTGCTGCCTGAGACACAAACTGCGGCTTCATCTCCGAGTGCCCTAATCTGCTCTGATGCAGACCTGGGGACTTGCTGCAATGCACTTTCACAAACGGGTGTTGTGCATGGTCATAAAATGCACCTGACTGTCTGGCAAACCCAAAATGAAGACCGAGGACAGCACAGTGATGGTGAGATCGAGCCATACCACCAAGTGAGGTTGGCGACGGCAACGAGGTCGATGCCTCCGGCATCAGAAGCATGCCATCTTGCATGTCATGGAAGCATGACTTCCACGAGCAGGAGACAACTCTGTGCCTGCGAGCGTCACGTAGGAGAAGAGGGCCTCCTTGACCTGGTTTCCGCGATGACCGGATCGTGTCGGAGGGCAATGAGATTGCCATTAACTGCTCGATTTCAAATCAGGGCAGCAGTTGATATGCCAAGGCTTCAAGGACAACGTCCGCAAGCACGGGCTTTCTGAGAGTATGGCGTGCGCGGCATCGCCCAAGGGAAGGCAGATGGGTTGTTGCACATACCTGGCATCGCCCAGCAAGAGAACGACTTTGCAGTTCTTGACTTTGCGATCTGTGCTTTGGAGTTGCAAGGGGAGACCCCAAAAAGTTCCGTACCGAAAGCCAGTCCGTTGCGTAACAGCGCTGCCCTGTCGGCCAGGAAGAACGTGCCGGCGAGATTGAAGTGCCACAGTTGAATGAGCTACGGTAGGTTCAGGCACCACCCAGTCTCAAATCTCGCAGGCATAACTACCAGGAAACCTTCCCTTGAGCCACCCATCCTTCGGCAAAAGCGCTGGGCGCCTGGAGGCAACACACTTGTACTCGCCAGACCGCGCATAGCCGTCGTCGCAAATGGCACGGCAGGTGCGATCTAGGCGAGGCTTTGGGGAGCTTCCGTTTAAAAACATGTAAGTACGCTTGCGACTTCCTCTGGCTTCTGCGATCCCAAGCACTGCGGGTCTCAGTCGCGGTGATTCTGGATCGAGGGCGGTCTTGCTTCGGACAAGGATTCATGCCGTTTCTTTATCAATGCGGTTTGTAGATCGAGGATGTCAAGCACCTCTGACAGGTCTCCACTACTATCTCGGCTTTGCCCCAAATTTGCTTAATCTTATCGTGTGTTTAGGCCAGGGCCCAGGTCTGAAGCTTTCCTACACCTCACAATTCAAAGTTTAGGGCATCATGGGGCCCTGAAACCTCGGACCTCGGCTTCCCACAGCTCGGAGCCTGAAATCTAAGATGGCAACCCCCAAATCTCCTGGGGCAAGTGCCGTTTTGAAGGAAGGAGCAGACCCCTACCTGGCAGATTTCCGGTGCTTTTTGCTATGACAAGTCTGCTTGTCTTCCATAGCCGTGCAAAACACCCATTGCAGGAGTGACCATTGTAGCTAACAGGTCTACGTGGTATTTGGCAGGGTAACTCACCTTTGATGCTCGTCGGGTCAGTGGAGCTGAGGAGAGTAGCCTTGAGCTGTTGTGGGAGAACTGAAGTAGCCGCAGCTAGTCGATTTGTAGTCGCCGTGGCAGCGGTAGTAGTCGTCGAAGTCGTGGTGGTAACCCTCGTAGCCACAGTGGTGGCGGTAACAGTCGTGGTAGTAGTGGCGTGGTAGTAGTGGCGACAGTCGCAGTACTAGCGGTGGTGGTAGTAGTAGTAGTAGTAGCAGCCGTAGCAGTGGTGGTAGAAGCACTAGCAGGAGCAGTAGCAGCAGTAGCGTAGTAGTAGTAGTAGTAGTAGTAGTAGTAGTAGTAGTAGTAGTAGTAACAGCAGTAGTAGTAGCAGTAGCAGTAGCAGTAGCAGTTGCAGTAGCAGCAACAGTAGCAGCGGACGACTACGTGGCCAGTATACAAAGCTCCAGTTCCTGAACGACATTCTGCAGCATCGTGAGTATAAATATCAACTACTCTTTGTACCCTTCGCACCGTCTTGTCGTAGTCCGAGTGCAGAATGGGCGGCGGCACGCTGCAACTTGCAGGGGCTCGAGCATGTAAACTGTCCATGACAGGCTTTCTGTGATGGGCTTGGCTCCAAGCGGTGATGCTTCGGGTTCCTCTCTCTATATATGTGTCTTTCCCTCCATATGTATGTGTATGTGTGTATATACATATATACCTATACATATATATATAGAACACATATATCTATATGTATAACATTACACACGTACACACATTACACATGCACGTATGTATATATGCGCATATATATATACATACATATATATATATACACATATCTATATATATAGATATAGATATAGATATAGATACAGATATAGATATGTACACATTATACAGATAGTCGGGCAGACGTGGAAACGCGAGTCCTGACAGATGATGTGGTGATACTTCCTTCATGCGGTAGACTTTTCCTGCCGCTCCGGTGCCTCTGCTTTGCCTGCTTTTAGCTTTAAAGACTTTAAAGACGAAAGCTGAGCTTCAAGCTGAGCTTTCCTTCGGTTTGTCTCTGACTGCTCTAGCATTTTTGAAATAGCTTGACGCAGTTGTAGTACTTGTAGCAACAGGAAAAGAACGACCCGATATCGAACTCGAGCGAGCTCCGGCCTGCAAAGCGGAGTTGTGCAGGCCTGCGCAGGATTTCGTAGGTTAAGGATGCTGCAGAAGGAGGTGCAAGAGTTTAGGGCATCATGGTCTCATCGGCTCCACCAGATTGCACTATCTTAAGCGAGTCAGCCTTCGGGATCCCGTAGTGGGTAGAACGACAGGTATTGTAGAGGAGGTGGAGCACTAATGCCAGCAAAGGTGGCATGGACAGGGCAGCAGGTGCGGAGCAGCAGAAGAATTTGTAGCAGCAGCGGCAGCAGCAGCAGTGCAAACGCTCGCAGCAGCTTGAGTAGCGGCATAACAGTGGCTGCATTCAGCGGCAGCAGCAGCACCGACGGTGCAGACCAAAGCCGATGTGCACAATTGCCCATCATAGCATGTTCTTGCATGCACCGCACCTCCTGCTCCAAGGGCTTCTCCCCAAGGCACCGCTCATCCGGGAGTATCGCCTTGGACCTCGAGCAAAACTGTTTGGGTTTCAGAGATCAAGTCGAATGCGTGTGCACGATGTCCGATGAAGATACTGACGTCAGCTCACGCACTGCAAATTTCATAAGAAATCTGCACGAGAGCTTCCTCTAATTTTCGCAGCCCCGCAAAGCGCAATCTGCAGAAGCCACGTTCGGAAATTCACCCCGCCGGAACAAGATGTTTGCAGGGCCTGCTGTTGTAGCAGCGAACTATGCGGCTCCTACATGGGGAGAGTGCATCGGAATTTTTTGATTCATATGCAGGTACATATGTGCGTCTGTCTGTGCGCGCATGTGTATACATAGGTACAGATATAGATGTATACATATATGCATGTCTAGATGCCTGCATCTTTATATACGTGCATTACATACACACGTACACATACAGACAGACAGACAGACAAACAAACAGACAGACAGCCAGCCAGGCAGACAGACGGTTTGTACATGTACGTACATGTCTGGATATGTGCATGCACTAAATGTGTCAAAAACATACCGAGGTGTGTTGGTCAGCATATGTACCAACCATGTCAGACATGATAATTACTTATATATGTATATAAGATGCAGACACAAGCGAGTGCATCCGTGGACAGATTGCATTATCATTCTGATTCAGAGAAGCGGAAATCAGCACAGGCGCAGTGTTTAACAAAAGCAATCCTATAAGTTGACGGCCAAACAGCTAGTTTAGGAGCAGTAAGCAGACGGAGAGACAGCATCGTCACTCTCACTGAAACAACTCGACGTCATCACAACCGAAAAAAAGAGAGCACTGTCAGTCTCGCGGCACTTCCATATTTACCAAAACTTCACTTCATGGTCCGGAGAAGCAAAAATAACTAACACAGCCAGAACTTGGGATGTCTTCAGGTCCTGCACACGCCTGAGCGCCTTCGACATGGTATGCCAACAACCATCGAGTTAAACTTCAGGTTGCAGGGCCAGGGGTTCTATGCGAGCATTGGCGCCTCATGACCTTAAGACCCTCCAAGAGCAGGAGGCCGCACGAAGGGACAGCCTCAAGGCTTCCCGGACAATATCTGTGCATCTACATACCTATCTATGTGCATATCCATATAAATGTGTATGATGCAAAAACATGTTGAGCCTATACATTCTGCATGGTACCTGCATTCGTAAACTTTTGTGTTGAACTACTTCCAATCTCCCGAAACCCGATTGGGCATGCGTCCTGACTCCTGGGAAGCCACCGCAAGTCCTGCGGTGCAGGAACAGAAGTGAAAGTCACTCGGCACGGGAAGGGCCTAGTACAGTCGCAGATAGCGCGATCAAACGCCGCAGGATAAGCAAGCTAAGCCGATGACCCCTCGCACGTGCTCCACCTGAGCCAGCAGTCAGAGAAGGGACGAGGCCAAACCCCCAAATCCAAACCCCGAGCATCCTCAACTCTCACGGGAGTGTGGGGTGGCAGACCTGGACAACAAGGTGCTTCAAGTCATGAAAGTGTTGTTGCTCATACCCTGGCTGTTCTATGGGCGTTATGGTAATGGCTTCTTGCCACTATGAGAACTGTGATTTGTGTTGACTATCTTCACGTGCTTTGAACAACATTGGCCCGAGACAGAAGCCGGGCAAATTGCGGTCGCATTAGAGGGTCCTATGGTTTCCGGGCTACAGGTCACTGCGGGGCTGAGGTAGTCACCCAACATAACATGGGAACCAATGAAGAAATCCTAAACCCAGGGCTTGCAAACGGTCAAGACTCTAGCCTGCAAAGCACCACGATCCACACAAAGCTTAACATAGGACGCCCTGACCTTGAATATGTCAGGGGTATGTGTGACTGTGTGAGACGAATTGTTCTCGAGGCTCTTATGTTTAACGACAAATACCATATGAACGGGGCGTCAGTACTGAGGAGCTGTGTTTTGCCTCCTGTACACCTTTCAAGTGTCTGTGAGCTTTCAAGCTTTGTGCGCTCTCCAAATTAGCGCTCATGTTCTTTCTGCATCTCAGGGTTGTGCTCTGTCTCGATGTACTCGGCAGGATCGCTGCAAACCGGACCATCCCAGCCAGTCTTGCAGGAGCCTGACTTCAGGGCTCACAGAGAGAGAAAACTGAGATAAATGCGCATGAATACATATATATATATATATCTTATATATATATATATATATACATACATATATGTAGGTATACATGCGTCCGTATGCATGCATGTGCATGCATAGATGCCTTTGCCACCCCCCTTTCGAACCCCACGTTGCAGAAACACATGGCCTTAGTCCGTCATTTGAGATTTCAGCTCGTGAACCATTGCTGAAATTTCACATGCTCGTTGTTTTACTCCCAATATGAACCCAACAAGGCCTACAATGACCTGTTCCAAAATCTCATCCTTCCAGCTTGCTCCGAGCACCGTGCATGTGCCGTCGCCTTCCCTTCCTTCATTGCAGCCCCAGGAGCCTTCCTGCAGCAATGCATGCATTTGCGTACCGAACCCAGCGTAAACGAGGCTTGCAGGACAGTATCCGCAATACTGACAACTCGTCACAACTCATCACATAATGGCAGCATAAGGCCTGCTGGCCGGGGAACCGCTGTTCACTTCTTGTGATCATGTCCCGGCCTTTAGAACTGATTTTTGGGTCTTATAGCACCCAACTTGATGCGAGGCTGCTTCGGGCTTTCCGTGGCCCTCTTCCGAAGGGAGCCAAAAGCTGAGCTCGGCACGAGGCTACAGCGAGGACAGGAGACCGAGCAGGTTTCCCCGTACCAGTTGGGCTTGCACTGGCAATAGCCCTGGCAGAAAGGCTTCATGAACTGATGCAAAGTGTCCCTCTTGGCCACATGGTCCCGAAGACCCGAAAGCAAAGCTAACAACCAAAGGATGTCGTTCCAGACCGCGAGCCCTAAGGTAAGGCTTCTGAACCGAGGAATCCATTCCGGCGTACGTCGGCATCGCATTCTCCTTGCACGCAGTTGAGACCTGCGAATCTCGGAGTGTACATTGTGTTTGTGCAGAAGCAGAAAGCAAAGCAGTATTGCACTACTACCAACTGCAGTAGCGTTAAATTAAAGGATTTGCACTTCCGTCCGCCCGAAAGCCAACATCGAAAAGGGCTTCGAGATTCGGTTTTAGCACCAAAGCTAAACCTTCCAAGTCTAAAAACCACTCACTTCAATCTACATCAGCCATCAAACCTTGTTTGGACTTGGCCCTTCACCGATTTGCAAGGCCGCAGGTTGCCAGTGACTTACGTATCAGTTCCGACCTCGGGAGCACGAACGGTGATCCAGCACACGCCAAACATTGTGCAGGATCCGCAGTATCTAGATTCCAAGATCCACAGCTCTGTTCGACAAGACTTTGACGTGCGCCTAAAACTGCGTTCGAAATCTTCCAATGTTCGTTGAATTGCAGTTTCCGGCGTGAGTTGGTGTCGGATTGGGGGCTCTCCCCTGCTGCCTATGAAGCATCGGCGCGAGCACTCTCCAGGTGGATAATAGTCCTGCTGAAACCCCAGACATCGGTCCAGAGAGCGTGACCAACACATGATGGTTTTTCAGGGACAGAAGCGATCTCGATAGCTCAGGAAACTGTCAAAACGGATCCTGTATTGGAGTTCTGTTAAGTTTCTCTATATTTCTACAGCTTACTGCTAGCTCTGTACAAGAGCTTTCTCAGTCAGAATAAGAATGACCTGGTGGCGGAGGCCTAAGACCACAACAAGGCGCGAGTATCACAGGAGCGATCTTACTAACTATTGAAGCTTCCCAACTGACTCTTCACTAGCATAATGTCGTCATTCGAGCTCTAGTTTTTAAGCCCCATGAAGCCCTCGTCCTGCTCGCACTGATCGCAGTTGGTACCTCTCCGGCCTGGACTTTTGGCATCAAACGCACAAAACGGCAAATGCACTCAGCAGAAGACACAATTAGATGCTGTTCCGCTCTCAGGTGCCCACTCTTCTGCGCTATTGAAAATGAACCACACTACCATTGACCATAGAGTCTTACACGAAAGACAAGCGCGGACAGCAACAGTCATTGCGTCGCATAACAAACAGCAGGAAGCCATTGTGAGGGTAGCTCAATCCGCGGAAACGCCGGGCCTGCATCGCACACGCAGGTGCCGAAGTCAGAGCACTCACCTGAAAGGTCGCAGTCACGCAGTGGCACATCAGCTTGCGCAGGCTGCAGCTCCTCCTCCTCCTCCTCTTCTTCCTCCTCCTCCTACAACAATAACACATACTACTGCTGGTGCTGCTGCTGTTACTGCTACTACTGCTACTACTGCTACTACTACTACTACTCCTACTCCTACTACTACTACTATTGCTACTACTGGTATTGCTGCTGCTGTTACTACTACTACTGCTACTGCTTTATTATTGCTGCTACTACTACTGCTACTACTACTACTACCACCACCGCTGCAACTACTACTACTACTACTACTACTACTAGACCACTACTACTCTTACTCCTACTCCTAGTCCTACTCTACTTCTTAGTGTTGCTGCCACTGCTGCTGATGCAGCCGCTAGAACTATAGCTACAGCTACACATGCAGGTGCTATATATATATATACATACATGCATATGTGTGTAAATACGTATAAGATGTATACAGACACACCCACACACATATATATATATATATATATATAATATTTATACAAATATATGTACGCATGTGTATATATGTACGCACATACACACAGACATACGTAGATACCTACTTACCTACTTACCTACGTACGTACATACATACACACACACACACACACGCACGCACGCACGCACGCACGCTCCACCGCCCCACCACCCCACCGCCCGAGTAAACCTGCAATAGNGCTACCTGAACGCCCTAAATCCTAAACCCTAGACCAAACACTAAACCCTGCCGAAACCCGCACCCGCACCCGTACCCGCACCCGCACCCGCACCCGCACACAACCACACCCACAACCACACCCACAACCACACCCACACCCACACGCACGCACGCGCGCACACACACACACACAGAGACACACACACACACACACTTACTTACACTTAGGCATCCATCTCGCAACCACTCATCTGTTGATTATCAAGCACTGCTTGATGTATCATGAAAGCATGAAGCTTTCAGGGGTTCCGGTACCTGTCTGGCCTCAAGGCGTTGTTGTGTAGTTACTGTACAAGGCAAAGGTAACCACACTCTAGCTGAAAAAATAATGATCGACATGCCAGGTGTATTGGCTTAGCCTGGTTGCCATCTCACGTGCAGGTACACCCTGAGCGCCGTGGTTGTCGAACTTTTCGACGAGGATGTTTCACCATGGCATTGACAGCACTACCAAAGCTCAGAGCTTTCATTTACAGCACTACCAAAGCTCAGAGCTTAAAACATGCAACACTCGATGGTCCAGAATTCTGTCATAACACGAATCTGGAATTGAGGCAAACCGGGAGAGTGCTCTGTGATTTTTTGTCACAGGGCACAGTTCGATCGTTGATATGCAAACAAATTAAAGCCTCAGACTTGGGAGAACTGAAGTCCTCCCGGATCACGAAACCCGAATGCCTACCGATCTTCGATGCCAGGCCAGCTGACTCCCCAATCATTGCCATCTCCGGTATCAAAGGTGACGGCCCTCCGCGTTTGGGGGTCACTGGAGCTGCTCATTGGTAGCTGAGCACTGTGGGTGCTGGACAGAACCCAAATTCGATCGATGCGGCCGGCAGCTTCTCGAACCGCCCAACGTTTATCACCCGAAGGTGAGTGGACTAGTGCATGAAATTTGCACAGATGGCCCTCATGGACCGTGCTGGAGGACTTGCTTTTGTGGTGGGGGGTGCCCATGAAACCCCCACCACTACTCCTGCGCTGTTTTTAGTGCCATGATGGAGCTTCGAAATGAAATCCAGCTTGGACGGCTCGTGATGTACATCCTGGGTAGCCTTCCCGTAGAACGAAAAAACGTCATCGTGCGGGGCTACTTGTACAGCCTCGGCGCTGGATCTAAGAACTCTGCCCAGGGTCAGGATCCCCACGAGGCCTTCGGCCGTGGTCCCATGGCCCCAACAGTAGTAGCAGTTGGCAAGAGGTTCAAGTCCTGGCATGTGGTCGACGGGCAGTTCCCACACATGCATTGGTTCTTGAGGCACTGCGTAAGCTTTGGCGTTGTGCTGGCAAATTTCCCGATAAGGGATCCTGCTGGCTATAACAGATCTCGCCAGCGTGACAATTTCTCGTTGGCCGATAGGAATAACCGGCAGCAAGGGACGATCTGCTGTGCCAAATCGGGACAGCAAGAACCGTAAAACTTCCTCGACCTCATCCTTGAGGATGTTTGAAACCGGCAAAGAATATTGCCGGGTGAACACAATGCGATCATTATAATGGCGCATTTTGCTGTGCGGGATAATGGCCCACTGATGCATGTTCTCAGTTGTTAAAAGATTTTCATGATAATGCAACAAAAGAAACATGTACGGGAGTAGAGGGGTCATGCCCTCCTCGAAGAAAATCCACAGCACTACGGCCTTTGGCCCGCTGTGAAATCTGATCTCGCAGCTGTTCATAGCTGCTCCGTTGCGTTGCCTGAAACATCTGCTCATCGTCAATTGAAATAGTTAGAGCTGCAGCAGGAGGCTTCGGAGAGCCTTGGGGGCCCGGATGTTTTGGTGGTGTCTTGGGTGCCGTTGTCTTAAGATCGGCGACCGAAGCACTGGAAGGGGCTGCGGACTTGCTGCTGCTTGACACCGACGCAGGGTTTCTAGACATTTCAGCAGCTCGTTCTAAAGGATCCTCAGCCTGGGATTTGGAAGGCGGGGGACGAGGGCGAGGCAGAACCGGCCTTTGGCTCGGAGCTGCAAAAGCTTGAGGCTGCCACTGTCCTGGAGGCCTCTCCGGGCTCATATCCGAGCTACGAAAATGGGAAGCGGGCCGTTCTGTTGGACCAATGCTTGGACGAGGTCTGGGAGGGATAAGCCCCGGCGCAGACCTAGGTCTGGGGACGTCTTGAGGTACTTCATCATGTCGTCGATGATGTCAGCGTGTACGGCGCCGGGACCTGCTTCGGAGCCGCTCCTGGTGTGAGGGCGGCCTTTCTCGAGCAGTTTGGTCGACCTGCTCTGAAGCAGCTCGGAACGGGAGGTGGAGGGGGCACCGATTGTGATCTTGTGGACCTCGCATCACCGGGAGTAGAAATCACGGTCACCGGGGGGGAGGGCCTGTTCCTGGTAGGGGCCCCGGAGGTCCCCCATAGAAATGAAAATGATGCTGCTGGGCCATGGCTCAACAGCAAAGTTGGGGCACGTATCGACTACCCAAAGGCTTGATAGCTGATCTGCCCAACACACTTGAAATCGTAAAAGCATGCAATGGGTTGGTGGCCGGAAGATTGATGGCCCATGACCGATTGCTGTTGCAACAGTTCAGACACGGCATACAATCTGATCCAATTCTTGTTAGCTTCATTGCAAAGCATTCACAGGAAATCCTGCCTGCACATAAAGCTGTTTGAGTCTTCGAAGTTGCCCTGGAATTGCCTCAGGGGGCCAGGCGTACTGGCGAATCAGCGATGCTCGGGAGAAATAGCCGGATGCTGCTAACTTCCAGGATCCTGCACTGGCCGGCGAACGAATCTGCCAGGGNTGGAATTGCCTCAGGGGGCCAGGCGTACTGGCGAATCAGCGATGCTCGGGAGAAATAGCCGGATGCTGCTAACTTCCAGGATCCTGCACTGGCCGGCGAACGAATCTGCCAGGGCTTCTCTGGCAGGTTAAAAGTTGCTGTCCGGGCTTTGGCATCGATGGTAAAACCCAGCCATTGATGATCTGAGACCGTCTCAAGCAAGATCCCATCGTAAAAATGGGGATCACGGAATGCTTTCAACTGCTCAGATTGCAGCGTGGCTGTCGGCCCTAACAAAAGCCGGTTGTCCACATATCTTAGAAACAGAAAAGACGAGGAGGACAAAGTAGTTGGCAGAGACAGAAGGAATTGTCGTTCCGCCATTAGTACCGGCAGGCCTGAAAGGATAGGGGAAATTTGGTTGCCAATTCAGGTTCCTTCGACCTGCAGCCGACATTTCCCGGCGACTATGTCTGGGATGTCACGGATCCAGCAGCGCTTTAGGCTGGACTTTGTCCTTCCCCGGGGATTGCCCGGATGTCCTGTCTTGGACAACAAACCGACCGAGAGAACTGAGCAGCCTGTATGCTGTTGACACTCTCGGACTATGGTGTGTACCGATCGCAGGATGTCCTTGCGGGGCACTGCATTGAAAAATCCGACGAGGTCGTCATTCCATTCGACATCGTCTTCACTGCGTCTTGCCCAGTGTCTGTGGAGGGATTTCCACAGTTGCGGCATGCTTTGCATACCTGGACTGTCGGAGTACAGCGTTTTTGCCATCACGGTCAAAACAATGGATGCCATCCCCAACAGTTTGCTGCATAAAGACTGTGCATACGAGATTATAGTCCGTCCTTCGGCGAACTGTTTCTTGCGTTCCAGAAAAACTGTGCCCCGTGGCAGCGAGGCTGATTTGCAGAAACTCCAGGAATACCGTCTGGAGAGATGTGCCGGGATTTCATCCAGCATTTTCTGTCGCCATTCCTCTGGCGAGCCATCCAGGCTCTGGAAGACTCCCATGTGTTAGAAAGCCCACGACGGAAAAAACCGAGGACAGAAGCACACAATATGATTGGGATGATGACCCCCATTGTAGAGAACCAAGTCTTTGTGTAAAGTAGACTTGACCTTCTGCAACATCGCCCAGTTCAATCTGGGAGACTGCTCCAGCATGTTTACATGCTGTAGCCATTGTTCTTCACAGAACTCCTGAAACATCGGGTGAAGGGTGGTTGGAAGCCTGTGTCTCTTGAGCCACTGATCAAACAGAGCTCTGGACTTGGTCATCCAGTGAGCACGGCCTGGGAAAAACGTGCTGGCAGCGCTGGCCGAAGTGATACTGCCACATCCGGGTACCATGGCTTCGAATTCTTCGAGGCCGGCAGCTACATGGCCTGACGAAAAGCAACGGTCCGGAAGTTTGTTCCGATACTTGGCACACGGACATGGGACAGAAACCAGCTTAAAGGCTGGGTCCCACATGGTGTCTTCCCAAGACTGGAAGTTGTGAAGAAACTTCTTTATGCTCTGATGTGGAACCTCTCGGAGGCTGTTCTTGGGAACATGAAAAGAAGGGAACAACTATTTGTACTGGATGATAATGTTTCGCAGCCACCTCTCGCACTGCGAAGTGAAGTGTGGGTGGCACAATGGCAAAACACCCAGGGGCCTGGATGTTCTGGGCCAATGCATCTTGGTGCGAAACTTGACCACACTCTTGAGCAACCCCTGAACTCGGTTGCGATGGGGATTCTCTATGTTGCGACTGAGCTTGATGAGGGCATACACTTCCTCATCAGCTGTCTGCCTGGACCGGAGAAGCTTCGAAGTTGCAAAAGCTGCTCGTGTACGAGATCCAAGCTTGAAAAGCAACCCCCAAGCTAATTCTCGAGAATTTTTGATAAAGAATCTCTGGTTGCGACGATGCATCCGTTTGTGCAATTTACGCCACAACCGAAGACCGAAGGTGCCATACAACGAGGCCCCTCTCTTCGAGGAAAGTCTGAAGCCCAAGGCTGTTTTCTTGATGAGAGCCATGGCTCGAGGGTAATTCAAAGGTGTCTGCCACTGAGCAACGAGTTCATGCCCGGCGACCCATGCCAACTGATAGTTCTCATACGACTGCAGTGGCACCAGAGCGAATTGAAAAAGATTGTCGTGAGATGCCCAGTATCTCAGCGATAGTTCAGCATCCACGAACTCAGTCTTTTTGAGTCGTCTGTACACCGCCATNATGCGATTCAAATGTCGCTTGGCTGCACCGACAGCAGTGCTTCCCACATAGAGCAGCGACGATGGCTGACGATAGCCGGTCCGAAGACGGCTGAACTCGAAATCAACTTGAAAAATGCAGTAAACTGTGTTCGGTTCCTCCAACGATGAGTAGTGCAACGTATCAGGATGCACTCCGAACTGTTGAAGCTTGTGCCAAATTCTGGACCGATGGCTGTCCACTTGATAGAATGATCTGAGTGTTGCAAAATGAAACAGCAACACCAACGACATCAAGGTGTGCACCCAGATCAGCGGGATCTTGGGAATCCCATCTCCATGCTCCAACATGAAAGCTGCAGCACTTCCCAAAATGCACNACATCAAGGTGTGCACCCAGATCAGCGGGATCTTGGGAATCCCATCTCCATGCTCCAACATGAAAGCTGCAGCACTTCCCAAAATGCACACAGCCGAAGCAAGTTGCTTACGAACTGCAGCAGGCTGGGTGCTCACGTGTGCTGCTTGGGTGGCTAGTCAAGCAGCTTGAAATTGACATGCACCGATAAAGGTCGACAGGTTATGGAAAGACATCCTGTCTGCATGTTTCTTCTGCAAGCCATACCTCACTGCCGTTTCGGCCAGCGCTTGCTTGGTGGCTTCAGAAGCCTGAAACACGGAGCATATATCTGCAACGTGTTTCTTAAAAGCACTGGCTTTGCCACGAAATTGGCTCTGATGTTTCTTGAGCCATTTCTCCACTGCTTCATTGCTNTTCTTAAAAGCACTGGCTTTGCCACGAAATTGGCTCTGATGTTTCTTGAGCCATTTCTCCACTGCTTCATTGCTGGTGGAGCCGGGAACTGAAGGTGGTGGAGTGGTCAGCTCCTTCTCTAACAGTTCTTCAGCGGGAGTCTTAGTTCCCTTGGTTGGCAAAGATGAGCCAGTAGAGCTTGGGCTGTTCTGAGCTGCTCTCGGCTTCTTCTCAGGAGTTAAAGCAATTCCAGCTTCCTGCAGCTTCCTCTTGGGCTCCGCACTTTCAGGACTCTGGGAGCTCGACGCCGCCGATGCAGGGGCATGGGATTTGATTGTTGAAACAACTTCGCCAAGCAGAGGTTGCATGAACCTTGCTGACTCTTTGTGCTTGTCTGGAGGAGCTGGGCCATGCATATGAGCTGCCACAGCATCCAAGTCAATACGATCCTGCCTGATGTGGCGAAGCAGGTTCGAAACAAAAACTGCTTCCGAAATAGATCGCACGAAAACTATGCTCTGGAGCTCTCCGTTGGATAAGCATCGGAGGCTGAAATCGTCGAGACCCTTCCGTGTCAACTCCGTCACACGAAGGTCAGCAATGTCCTTCCCAGCCAGTCCACTTTTTGTCGACCAGGGTGTCGATTGGATATTCCGAAAAAACTTCTTGTTCGACACGGAACTGCTATCGTAACATTCCCAGTCGGGAGTGAACGACGACGGAATTGAAAACTTTCCACTCGGCACCGACGATTGCGAGGGTGGCGAGGTTCCAGACGGATGGTTGGTTCCCTGTTGCCAGTCACGGTCGTTCCATCCCGACGAGTGACCCAAGACGAACTTCCCCATGACGAAGTGGACCACCCACGGTTCCACGACATGTTTCGAAAGAAGCGTCCTAGTGGGAATTCTGTCTCAGAGCTGAAAACGTGGTCTGCGGATAGTAAAGCCGGTGGTTCCATCGGATCTGAAAAAGTCAAGACCTGCAATGAAACCTGGCATCAAAAGCTGACATGAAGTCNCTCAGAGCTGAAAACGTGGTCTGCGGATAGTAAAGCCGGTGGTTCCATCGGATCTGAAAAAGTCAAGACCTGCAATGAAACCTGGCATCAAAAGCTGACATGAAGTCAGTAGCAATTAGGACATCGCCACCGGCTGAATCGAATGCCGGTACCATCAGAGCAGCATTCTTCTTCGGCCCTGGGAGGTTCGCGACGGAAGCAAATCAAGAGTCCCTGTCGACACCGAAACAACTCTGACAGGAAAGATGCTCGGGCAGACCCCGCCGCAGGTAGCACGGTAAGCGAATACAAGACCAGCTTGCAACTACCTGGATCACACTTAGGCATCCATCTCGCAGCCACTCATCTGTTGATTATCAAGCACTGCTTGATGTATCATGAAAGCATGAAGCTTTCAGGGGTTCCGGTACCTGTCTGGCCTCAAGGCTTTGTTGTGTAGTTTACTGTACAAGGCAAAGGTAACCACACTCTAGCTGAAAAATAATGATCGACATGCCAGGTTTATTGGCTTAGCCTGGTTGCCATCTCACGTGCAGGTACACCCTGAGACGTCTCCCGGCTTCCCCTCCAGTTGCTTAGCTTCGTTGGACCAGGTTCGCAACTGAAGGCCTGGCCCCCCTGCAAGAACACACAAAAACATGCTCGAAACTTTCGCACGATCGATCAGCTGATGTGCTACATTGTTGCAACAATTCTGTGTCCCCTTGGTAACAGAGGTCCACACACACACACACACTCACACACACACACACATCGAGGCATTATGAAGGATTTCACATATTTTAGAGCTCGGTGCTGCTTCACCCAGCAGGCTCGCACTTGGAACGGATTAACTACTAATGCCCAGCGTCATGTCTTGCTGAACGTTCGCTCCAAACCCCAGAGAAGAGACCCCCACCATGACCGGAGCAGGTCGTGTTCTTGTCACAGTAGACCTTGGTCGAAGTCGCAAGTCATGTAGGGATGTTATCAGCACGGCTACGCGAAACTGCCGTACTTCCTGTGACCAACACTCTCATTGCTGCCAGTTCTTGGGTGTTGGAGCTCTCAGTGCTGCTGCTGGCACTGCGCCGGACTACATGCCACTCATTCACTATGCAAGAGCAAGCCAAAACCCGAAACGCATAAAGCACTCTGTAAGAAAATGACAAGGTCATCGAGAACTGCTGATCAAGCAAGGCTGTGCGTACAGCTGCCGGCTGCAGATCCTATGCTGACTCCTCGAGTTACGAGAGCCCCTCAGGTCTCCAGTGACTGTACTGCGAGGCTCAGCGCCGAACGTTGCAGACGCGGGACGGATAGTAGTTCTGGGCGCACTGCCGGCAGTCTTCGCCTGGGCTAGCAATGTCCCACGTCTACATCTGCCGCGCCGTGAGAAGATCCGAGGAGAAGAGAGCTACATCGCACCACAAGTTTCCTGCCAATACAAAGCTCAAGGCTTGGCTTTACGTGCTGCATCCAAGACTACCGCAACAGCGCGAATGGTACTACCAAACACATAATTCGCAGGTCCAGGTTAGTGAGGGAGCGAGAGAGCAGCAGCACCTTAGTTTTACAGATGCTCACGTTGGACTGCAGAACTGAGGGAAGATCGTCGTATGTCTTGCCACGAACTTCTGAAATTGTCAGTTAGTTGTGGTTACTAATCTTATAGGTGCAGATGGTGTAGTTCTACTTTTTCGCACGGATTCTGCTCAGCTTGTAGTAGGAAACAATTGAAACCGTCGCTCCATTCGAGCCTGAGCAAAAACGAACACTGAGACCAATGGCCATCCCAGCTCTCATAGCAGGCGCAGCCGTTGATCAGGTGCGTGACAGGGTCGGTGGTGCACTCCTTGGAGCATGACTTCGAGAGGAGCTTGGAAGGAGTGCCGGTATCGCTTCCACAGCAGAAGACACCACGACTACCAGCACGGTGCTCGTCTCCGAGCGAGAATGTGTGCGAGGCATTGCGAGGAGCGGTACAAAGTAGCGGCTACTGTAGCACAGAGAGTGCACCTCATCCGAGCTCCAAACCGGCTCACATAAGTTTGCCTTACATCGCTTCCGAAGGCGCCCGGGCCCTCGTTGAGCGGAAAAACTCCAGGCAGGTCCTTCGGACCAAATTCTGAGGCACAAGCTCCGTTACCACTGCAACGGTCGTCGGGATGGCAGTAGATGGCACAGCCTAAAGAAAGGGATGCCCGCACAGTGGAAGCCGACGCTTGCGAAGCGAGAACAGGGCTGGGAGCATTGGCGGGGAAAAGCAATAGGGCAGGCTGGGACCCCGAACCCTAGAGTCGACAGAGCGCACAAGACCAACTCGGCTTGGGGCCATTTTGCAAGTTGTAGTAGTACTCACCGCACCGGTCGCACCTGAAGAACAGCGCAGGCAAAGATTCGCTTCGGCACCCAATCGGCCCGGTTGAACCGGGTGCCACTAATCCTGACATCCACCAAACTCTTGAGCAGCTGAGTCCCGAACGTTTCACCAACATATCCCGGCTTGCAGTAGCAGCTGCCATCTCCTTCCGGACCTGTATGGCCCCGGCACCTTCGAGAACTCCCTGGTCTGGTCATGGGTGCGGGGGCCTTCGTTGCAACCTGCGATGCCAGCTCCCGTGCAGTTGCACCTGAGCCCGGACAGTCAGAACAAATCCAGTGCAGCTGAGGCATTGTGAAGTCTGACGAGGTCAAGAGCTGGCATCTTGCAACCCACAATGTACAGGTTGTCGCATATCTCATATCCCAATTTCAGAGTTGACGGGGGAATATTGGGCATATGCGTAGCAGGTGAGAAGTGAGCTAAGCGCTCCCGCGCCCGGAATGACAAAGGCGATGGAGTGGACACAGGAGGGTTACAGTATCCATTTCTCTTCAAAATTCATGAAGTATCCTGCTGAGCCTTGGCTTCCCAAACAAGTAGAGCGACTGCATCTTCTTTCAAGCCCACGCCTCTGGAGAAGCAAATCTCAAGCCTTTGTGTGGAAGGTCCTTTGAGCAAGCGGCAATTGGTCGCATTGCGGCCCATACCATCCATCTTCACAGATGCAAACCTTCACAATGGCAGGCTGAAACATTGAAGCGAATTGCGAGGATACACCGGGGAAGCAGCACATGCGAGGCCCGGAATGGCCATGGCCTTCTTCCGTGGATGAGGGCACTTTGGGCATGAAACGAATAAAGAGCCAAGACGATCACCAGGGATCCTTTAGGCTCAACTCAGAGAAGGCCGACCCTTCAGACGCCAAGGCAGGAGCCCTAAAACTCGAAGCCCTAAGCACTTATAAAAAGGAGCCCCAGGCCCGGCAGGCCCGGCAGGGCCTGGTCTCCTTGCAGGTTTACGCCGCAGCTCAGCCGTGTGATGGTCGTCTCTGGCACCTCGGGGACCTTGGCGCCAAGCTGGGCTCTCCTTCACCTCAAAGCCGCGGCTTCGAATCGACTCCGATGAGACGGGGCTTAGGGCAGGCATGCATAGAAGTTCTGTTGACTTTAAGTGGGATCGTCCAAGGCGGTGCTAAAAGCCTCGACAACCTGAATCAACCTCAAACAGAGGCTCATACAAGGGTTTGTCGTTTCTAGGGTTTGAGGTTTCCAAACCCAAACCCCGCTGTAGCGGACAGGCCAGATGTGCCGCGAGCCCGCAAGCCGAAGATCAGAGTCGTACAGAGAACAAACCTGTGCTGCACCAAAATTCCGAACCCGGCGAAACTCGGAAAGCTCACAAGCCGCAGCTGCAAGCCCACGGCTTGCAGGATCCGAGCGTGGGTTGGAGCTTGGGTGCAGGCCTGGTAAAATCTCCCATGCACGCGGCACGCAGTCCGTCAGTACGTTTCAAGTTTCAACCATGAACCCCGAACGAAAGGGAACGAGAAGATCGGTCGCCCAGTCCTCAGCCCGCGGCATTTGTGACTCTGAGCTCGGCAACCGGCCAGGAGAGATTCAGGCCAGCCACACCCCGCACCTGCGTGGCTGCTGGCCGCTGCTCGGTACTCTACGGGCGTGGTGCGGTACGGGGTGGATGGGGAATATCTCTGGATCCAGAATACTGACGGTCACATCGCTCTGCACCCGAATAACAGGCCGGGTAGCCTACGCGATCTGAGTACTCCCGCAAGATTCAATCTGTTGATGCAACACGCCACTTCTCCATGGTCCGGCAACCGGCTCATTCCCATTGGCTTCCATTCCAATTACAGAAAAGCTTGATGGCGAAGACTTTTCACGATGGCCCCACTGTCTCTCGACATCGCGTCAACGTCGGTGGCCGGTTGCTTGGCAACTGCCAGACACGCCGGGAGGCAGCTGTTGGAGCTACATGTCCCATGACGAGAAGCTGGTCACAACCTGAACAATGAGGAGTCGGTACGGTTCATGCTTCGTGTTGGCTGTTGCTTCGTCATGGCTGTGCATGAGACGCACAGGAAACTGTGCTCTACCGGAATTTGGCACAACAATCATCTACGCCGCGATTGAGTGAGGGTCGCAGGTTTACGCGCAATGTCGCTTTCATAAACCGCCTAAGGAAGACTCGGCGAGCATCTCGACCTCCTTTCCGGACCTGCGGCCTCCAGCGTTCTTTGGCCCGAACGGGCAGGTTCCTGACAGAGCTCTGGGAGGTCTTCGTCCAATAACGTGTCAGAGCCTTCGACTGGAACGCCCTCTAAGGGGAGAGCACCTGCCTTCAATCCTGAGCGGTAGCGACGGACCTCCCAAGCCTTTCGCGCTTGCAGGTCGAATTCGTGCACGGGATATCAAGTAAATTGCTTGGGGTTTCGGGCTCGTGAACCAGCCCATGTTCTTTGTCCTGGTCAAGTTTTGCAGCCTCCACGGCCTTCGAGTCTTGTTCTCAGCTGAAGAAGACGAACTGAACGTAGATATCTGAAGAGTTGGAGTCTTGTTTCACGATAAAGCAACACTACTCTGACAGAAATCGCAACTACCAACAAAAGGAGCTGTAATGAACCGGAGAGTAGAAAGAGTTTCATGGAAGCGCGTTGACACCTAACCATGTGTAATTACTAATGTCGACAGTGTGCCGATGACAAGAAAGGTAACCAGCACACCAACAGTTTTTGTAGAACTCGATATAGTTGGATATACTAAGGGTAAACTACTCATCTTCCTCTAACCCATCACTAGCGACTAGCACAAGAAGACTAGGAAACATTTCTTGTTGGGCGTTCCTGAAGCTACGTGATCGTCGGCCTCAGACTCAGAGCTACCAGCCCAGCCACTCCTGCGCTCCGGCGCTCCGAGAGGGTTTCCAAAGCGAGGCATATCTTTCAACGTGCAATGATGAGAGCTTGCGCTTGAAGCTATGCATTTCACCTGAAGCTCGTGATTACTGAACCGTTGTCGTCTGGTTATGTAGAGGTGACACAGTTGGGCCAAACACGAGCAGTTTCATTCACCGGTCTTACTGCTCGCAACACTTGTACAAAGACCCGCCTTTGCCAGCCTCAGCCGCAACTCTAGATCCGGATCGTTGAAGCCCTGGCATGCAGGCATCGCGTCTTCCTAGAGCGGCTTCATCCACCCACCCCGGTAGAGCCTGCAGGAAGGTCATTCCAAAGATTCCAACCTGGCTCTTCTCGGGGTCCGAGGCTTTAGGCAGGAATCGTTTCTAGGGTCTTCGGGGTCGACGTGCTTTGTTCGTGCTTTCTGTGCTTGCTTAATTCTGCTTTCAGACTGTAGCACTGTATGCCTGTAGCGTACAAATGGTGCCAGTCGAGCTTTGGGATATAAGCCCTTTGTGTTACCTCGTACACGACTGACAGACTGGTATCTTCACGGCAGATCTCCCCCATTCCATCTGCCCAATCCTGCCCAAAGGTAAAGGTCTCGTTTGCTTGGGAGACATTTCGGGACTATTCGTGGGCCCTGCTCGGGCTTTGGCGACAATGTCCAGTTGCCCCGGGCCCGAGCCCTCATCCTCCGTGCAGCTCTCACTAGGACTAGGGGTCGTGGATAGCAACTCCGGCCTTTGGCATCTCTTTGGACCATTCGTCGGGAACCCTTAGCAGCGGGACTCTTGACTCTTAGCGACGCATGGTGTTCGGTATCAGAATTAAAGGCTCCCATCATGATGATCTTCGAAGTAGCAGCAGTGTCTTCGAACAGCGAAGATGATCCTGATATGGTCATGGCAGCGTCGTCAGGATACAGCAGGCTTCAGCGGGCTCGCGAAACTTCTGACATTCTGATCCTTCGGAGCAAAGGGCCACACGTCTTGTCCCAGACCCAGAACTGCGGCTAAGGATACGAATCGCAGCGTCATGGGCCTGACACTCGAGGCCGAGAGGCAGCCACTTAGACCCCTTGTCGGCCAAGTGAGCTTTTTCGCCTCAGTGATGTTTGTCACGAGGCTTCAGGGATCTTTTGTCAAGGTTTACCGGTATAATTTGTGGTGTACTACGGTTCTTCGAAGGTACAGTTCCGCCTCTGGAGTATGATAACGACCTGGCGGCCGACCTTTGTTCAGCACTGGGGGAGTAGAGGCTCCCAATTCAGACCCTTCTCGATTCGTCAAGTGGTCGCATGGGCGAAGCAGAATGGTGAAACCGCCCTCGGGAACTAAGTCCTCGGCTCCAGAAAGGGGCGTCAATGTTTTCCTCGGCTTGCTCAGACTCATGAAGTCAAGCAACATTCTCCTTACCTTTCGCCTGGTTATGTTTTTGTCCGTGCTTTTACGTTCATTATTCTCGCTACAATCATGCAAGTTAGCAGTACCTGCTGGCCTGCATTCCTGCCCTCTTACCTTCTTTGGCTCGCATTCTGCCGCATACGGCCCATGTCGAGAGGTAAGGCTTGTTCGTTTTGCATACCAAGGTTCGCCGCTCTCTTCTTTGCACACACGGAGAAGGCACTGTGCGCAATGCCAGTCTTCATGCAGCGTCAGGTCCATCATGTAACCTCCGATGTAGACTCTTGCTTTCTTTCCTTTGAGAAGTTTCGTGGCCAAGCCCGGAAAGCTTCTACTGTCGACACACATTCCGGTAGGGCTATGCTGCAAGGAGGCGGTTTGCGTGGCCAAGAGAGACTGGATTGTCAAGCATGTTGTAGTCCTGAAGAAGGCGAAAGTTCAGACTGTAACCAATAGTACGGCTTAGTACGGCTTGTCATATGAGGAGAAGTCGAGTTGACTGAAGGTTCGACACCACCGTGGGCAGAGACTAGCTGCACAAACTGAGGGACATTCCTATCTAATGATAAAACAAACCGACAGGAACCGAGACAATGGCAGTCATCGATAAACACAGCAAGCGACGGGACTTGACAGAGAGGCATAGGTGCTCGTAGAAACATAAACATAGATAGCTGCATACTACGTGGAGGGATCGAGGAGCTCATGGCTGGAGTCAGCTACAAGGCAGCATGTCGTGGATCCTTGAGGATGGGCCGCATGCGCTCTTCGTCGATTGATGCTTCTGCCATGCGTTCTGTACCTCAGACTTGCCAGGTTTGTCAGATCACGGGGAACTCGATTGAACAATCGGGCCTCCTGTCTAGCGCAGAACAGGACCGCACGACTCCTGCTTCTCGCTTGCATCTGCTTACAGCAGCTTTCCTAAGAAATTGATAGACTTGACGCGGCCGAATCTTTAATTGTCAGCTGGGACACAAAGCGACAAAGCGACGGGCCCGCGCATGTGTCCACATGTCTCTTTTATCGATACTAATCTTTCGGCGACCGCTCACGCAGAGGCGCAGCAATCAAACTTGCAAGCCGCTCGGGGATAGTCCCCCTTGAGCGCCCAAGCATTACACCATCTGACTGATGATACGATGCTGGGAACGAACGATGGAAAGCTCGCCGAGCGCAAGTCTGAACAAGAGCAATGATACGAAGCGTGTCCAGCACCTTCAATGACCTTCATGCTATCAGCTTCATGGCGCAACAACTCACAATGGTATTCCGGCCCAGTTGCGAGACTTCGGCTTGGTAGTAGGAAGGCCTCGCCGACGCATGAAATATTCAGGGTCGGGGGCAGCGGAGACCGGATATGCTGCTGGGGGAAGCGAAAGCCCGGGGCTGAACGTGGAGAAGGTGACGATCTGCGCAGTGCACAAGGCTTCCACAAATGGCAATAGTTCTCGAGCACGAGTCTTCGGCACTACAGTAGACATCACAAGTACATCTCATCTTGCTACAAGTTGTCTAGTCACTGCAGGTTCCACAAGTATCCCGGGAACATAGTGCTAAAAATGCTTTACAGGATTCACATCCTCGCGGCTTTATTGCCGTCGTTGTCACCTTGCTCATCAGCACAAAGTAACCCTGTAACCCACCGTCGGCGACAATGGAAATGCCTGGTGCTGCTGGCCCTGCATTTGAGGCGCGGCGTGTCATCAGCACCATCCTGAGGGACGGGCGACAGTAGAAGGATGTCGAGTTTAGGGTGTTTCTTGCGTGCTTGATTCAAGGCTGAAGCGTGAACATCACTCGATGTCGTTCCAATCATGGGCTCCATACGAGAAGCTGCCTATTCGTGCTAGTATTTTCGTAAGACCTAAGACCCTATGTGTCCTGCACCTGAGCGAAAACTGATCAAAGACCCGTGCAAGCGCAATCAGCACCTTCTGGAAGCCCGCAGCGATCTCTTGGAACCGCACAGCGAAATCAGAAACACGTCTTAATCTCCAGAGCGCCTCCCCGCCGGATTCATGTCTGTGGGATCCTCTGGAGGTGGGATGATGAACTCCTGCCGGAACCGGTAAGCGAAAACAGCTTCTTAATGGCTAGTGCCATGAAGTGCGTGGCAGAACGTGGGAGGACGATGCCGGTAGGGTCGGCACATGCTAGAGGAGACAGCAAAGCATATAGACACAGATTGGAGATAGTAGCAACCACAGCAACAACCGTCCGAGGGACCCACAGCGACGATAACGCAGGGCACTACATGTTGAGTCCGTACGTCGGCACCTCGCCAGTACGAGATATAAAACTGCTGCCATGGTTTTAACCAATGCTGCTACACTTCTATTCCTGCGACAAATCACTGCGAGTCGTATCTACTGCTAACCCTGCTGGGACTACTTGCAGCTGAATCTCTTATTCCAAGTTGAGCTGATTTTCCAGTCGGGTCGTACTGGTGCCGACAACGGCGACTACCGCCCTGGGTGCTACGGCCACTCCAACTTGTATTCTCCACTACCAGGACCACCAACTACAAGACGACTACGAGGCTACTACAAGGCTACTGGTCATTACTACTACTACTACTACGACGACGACTACTAATACTACTACGACTACTACTACTACTACTGCTACTGCCACTGCCACTGCTACTGCTACTGCTACTACTACTACTACTACTACCACCACCACCACGACTACTACTACTACTGCTACTGCTACTGCTACTGCTACTACTACTGCTACTGCTACTACTGCTACTGCTACTAGTACTAGTACTACTAGTACTACTGCTGCTGCTGCTGCTGCTAGTACTACTACTACCACCACCACAACGACTACTACTATGCCCTTATCGGTTCTTTGCCCCTCCCGGCGTCGGGGTCCTGGCCGGCACGGGCGATGTCCCAGGTCCGCGTGCGGCCCAGCCGCTTTCGAACTGTCAGGACCTGTTCCGTTTCCCTCCTAAGCCCTGAACACGAAGTGTAGTTTTGACTGTGGTCACAGGGAAATCAGCTTCTTGGCTTGACTTGGTCGGTATGTACAATGCAACACAGCGGTGGATGAATCTGCAGGAGGATGCAGGCAATTTGGAGACCCAGCACCTCTTCCCTGGTGAGGTGGACCAGGGAATAGAGTCCGCACTCCTGGCGTTTAGGCCCCTTGGCCCAGGCTTAGACACGGTTTGAAGTCTTAGCCTTCGGCCTTGGGATGCTTGGGATTTGAGTAGTTATGTCGGGCTAAGGGACAAACTAGGGTGCTTTCAGTGCGAACGGCATGCTGCAGTGACCGTCATCCCAAAGTGGTAGGGGGTCCTCAGCATCATAAACTCCTCTACTGGGAATCTCCTACGTCCTACACTTACACGTTCAGAACTCTAACACCTCCTAAAGGCCTCTTGCGATTCCTTTGCCATCTTTGACGATTTTGCTTCTGCCCTGGCATTCCGGACGTATCCGATCCGCGCCGCAACACACTTGACCATGGTTAATGTGCGAGGATGTTGAACGTCGAGTCGAAGACCGCCGACATGCTCTGGAGTTGCTTTGCTGGCAGGGCTGCGACCTGCTTCACGGAGAACCCAACTCTGCCTACGAAGACTTCCCGCCACCATCATATGCGCCTCATCGGACAAGAGCTCGGCGATGTCGTTGCAGCGAGCATACAGCACGACGAAAGCCTCCACCTCGGTTTTGAAAATTGTTGTCATGGCATCAGAGGATGATCTGACGTGTTGATCGCTGATGCGCCAGTACTAATGAACTGAACAGAAGATGACGCCAGTGAGTGGGAATAGAATGACAAACCGTGCAAATCTGAATCTTGCCAAGAAAGATGCCGGCTGAGAAGATGATCGTCCCCAAACAAGTGAAGACATGTGAAGACATCTTCAGCCAATCGCTCCACCAGGCCATGTGCCGGTTCTCGTTGCACAGTGCATGGTGCATGCCAGTGCGCTTAGGCTTAGGCATCTTGGATCTCAACACAGCGCCTTTGAACAAGAAGAAGCGCTTGGTCGTTTTCGGAACCTCACTCTAGCCGCGCCACCCGTGGCGAATCCCGGATCTCCGTATCCAGCTCCAAAGCTGTGGCTGGAAGTGCTTCAAGAAGCCAGCCTCAGTCTTGGAGCGGTTGAACTGTTGAGTCGCTTAACGTGCAATCTAGTGCCAACGTGCTGAATAGACTGCTGCTAGCTGCAGGGCGGCGAGAAAGATTTGAGAGCTTTGGCCCATGCACTTTTTAAGCTGCTATGCACGTCATCCAGGTTATAGCTCAACCGAACTTCGATTCCAAGGGCCCTCCAAAGCAACCGGTAAATCAGGGATTCTTTGCAAGTGGTTCCCTTTAAGGTGCCTGTACAGCAAACTTTTACTACTATGCACACGTTCGAGTGTCCCCAATTCGGATCATGGGAAGCTAATTTAGGTCCCAGTCTGTGTATACATACATATATATATATTTACATCTGTCTGCGTGTGTGTGTGTGTGTTTGTATCTATCTCCCTCTCTCTCTCTCTGTCGCTGTCTGTGGCTCTGCCGCTCTCTCTCTACTTACACATGGGGATTCACTGGATTTAGGCACCTGGATCCCTAGGGTGGGTGGGGCAGTCGCAGCCATGGGGCCACACTGCTCCGGTGTGAGCACGAGACGATGCGCAACAGAGCGGAGGACCTTCACCTTGAGACTCCTCGGCTGGGAGAGGGCGTTTTGTTTTCTTCACTCATGCAGCTGCTACAATTCCTCCTCCTCCTGCTGCTACTACTACTACTACTGCTACTGCAACTGCTACTACTACTACTCCTGCTACTCCTGCTACCACTCCTGCTACTCCGCCTCCTACTACTCCTGCTCTGCTGCTGCCGCAGTTACTGCAGTGCTACTGCTGCTGCAAAGAGATGCAGCCAGAACGAAAGCAAAGCATTGGAATATTGCACTACTAATAGTTGTACTGCTGTACCATCAGTTTGAAGTCTACAAAGTGCCGGTTTTGGACTGCTTGACCTGTGCCGTGGCGTTCGATGGCGGCTGCAGCACGTCGCGGAGTTCGGTACTCTGATACTCCCTGTGAATAGAATAGAAGCAGGACCGCAATGTAAAGAATCCACAGCTGCGATCGTTGCTCAAACGATGTGATAAGTTTCTAGAAGTGTTGATGCAACTCTGCGCCTGTGTTCGTTCCTAGGGCGAGGCATGCACCGCTGCCGGGATGCTGGTTGAAGTCCATGGTCGTCAAGGCCTTCGGGGTAAGTGGGTTCTGGCAAATCAGCCTTCGATTTCCTAAACCTGAAAGGCATTAACCTGAAGGGCGCGCTTCGAGGTGGTCTCAAGTCCTTCACCTCCGCTCCCTCACGGAGGCCCAGCCAAAGAGCATCAGATGATTAAATGTCATCCGTAGTACAGGATGCAAAGCATAGCATACGAAGCAAGCCTACCTGATGGAAAAAGATTTGAGAGTGTTGACGTGAAGTTAGCAGCACCGGATGCTCACAATCCCGTCATTCCAAGTGGAGAATGCCGTATATATCCTGCACGTTCTTATTATGCAAAGGGTGGATTCCGAAACGTTCTAAAACTGAGACTTTGAGAGGGTTCGATCCCAACCACTGGCTGCACCTGTCTGAGCAGGCGGACGGTTCGATCAGGCGTGCTTGGCGTGCCTGCCGAGCCAGGAGCATCGAGCTTTGATGGATGCATACGGCTCCTCCCTCCCTCCCTGGCTGGCTCGCTGGCTCGCTCGCTCTCGCTCTCGCTCTCTCTCTCTCTCGCTTTCTCTCTCCCCCGTGCATACATACATACATACATACATATGTACATACGCACATACGTACATACATACGTGCGTACATACATACAGACACGCATGCACTCACGCACGCACACATGCACGCTTAGCTATCTAGTACTACTGTAGGTATTTAGCTAGCTTGCTGCGGGACACCTGTAACTCAAGATATCAGGCAGTGGGGGAGACCCTTTTCCCCTGTTGGCTCCTCTCACAAGGTCACGAAAGGCCCCTCCGCTCGGAACTACATAGTCGTATAGATTTATTCGAGGAAATCTGTATGTCGAAACTGTCGTCCCGGGGATGTATATTTACGTTTACCATTATCTATCTATCATCTATCCATATTGCAAAGCTGCCGGGGGCAGTAGCCGACGACATTCTTTGCTTTCGCATGCCGCAAGCAAGCAAAAGAATCTGTGAAAAAAAAGCCAAGCTCGATGAAAATCCCCCGGACTCATGAGTAACGGCCTCGCTGTGGATGGAATGGGGAGCAGTAGTCGAACTTGATCTCTGCTCTTGGTGGCAGCTGTACGTCTGCGCTCCTTTTGCATGGGCCGCGACTCAGTCTTCAAGGGCTGTGACAGCAAAGGCCAAGCAGCCTCCATATGCGGTAGTTGCCGTTCACAGAGCAGTTCCGTATGCACTCGTGATCCTTAGCTGCGTGCTCTTTGTGCATCTCCGTGTGTCGGCATGAACCTCGCCGCGCTTGGATTGAGCGACAGCAGGCAGCCAGCGTCTCTAACAAATCAGATCGACTCCGGTAGCTTTAGTAGCGTCTGCAATGGAAATCAGCACAAGCATGCCAAACTAACTTAAACTAACAGCGACGTCACAGTATCAGTTGCTTCACTACCACCCTTGCTTGCCAGGGCACTCCATGCTTGCTCAGGTCAGGTCGACCCAATCTCTTGGCCCGATCACCTGCTCAGGGGGTCAGAGATTGAATGTTTGTCTTGTGGGAAATACGACGATCCGAACCGACCGATGCAACAAGTATTCCTCATGACGAGTGCCCTTTGGAGCTCTGTCAGCTCTGTTAGGAGAGGCACTCCGTCAGAAAAAATCGTGGACATTGATTTTCTGAAGCCTACCAGTCGTTCCGGCATGAACCTCACAAGCCAACAACCTACGTAATCTGTTTTGCTGGGAGGGTGCGCTCCCAGTGGTTGACAATGATCAGGTCATCCAACATCTTTCGATGCGCAGGTTCCGTCACCTGGGAGTGCAACAGAGAGCTTCAGGCCAGACCCTTGGTTTACGAAGCACATTTGCATTTTCCTGGGTCGAAGACGGGAAAGCTGTCAGGTTCTGACGGCCAGCACATGTTTGACTGCAACTTGCGAGCATCAGGCTGAGACAATTCTGTCTGTCAAACATTTTTCGAGGGTCAAATCCGTGCTAGCATAAAACTATTCATTTCACCATGGCTGCACACCAGCAAGGAGGTTAACTTGGCGGCAGACATCGAACTCGTAGCGCCCGTCGGCACCTCAGCTGCAAGCAAAGACCCCGGTCACATTTGACAGCCAAGGTTTCGAACAGATCTCGGACTCTGAAAAGCTTCGACGCGACGAGATGTTGCATCGAAGAAACACGCAGGGTTGAAGAGAAGCAGGTTCACGATGGCGGCCCGATCTCTGCAAAGTGAAGCCTGCTCGAGCAAGCAGCATAGGTTAACGGACGGACACGGCTTGCGATGCTTTGCGGCTTGGTGCTAATGCTTTCCGCAACGCAAAGATGCTGCTCTCGCGATCTTGACAATAGATGCTCCGTAACGAGGTCTCATCAGTCATGGATTCGTTGTTCAGAATTCGGCTCATTGTCGTGTCGTCTTGCGGAGTTTGACTTTACCAGCTCCAAGGCCTGCTCAAACAGAGGGACACAAGTAGTGACCGCCGGTCTTGGAGGTTCTCACCTACATCGCAGTCGAGATTGCGACCTTCGATTTGTTGCATCCATGTGTTCCCACAGCTGTCCCCAGATGCCTTTTGGTGAACAGAGTTGACAGCAAGGTCAAAGCCACCTGGCGAGTCGGGCAGTTATATGCAGTCTTCAAGCTCCTGTTGCAAAACAACGTGAACAACCTGTTTAAGCTTCAATTCCTTGCTCTGATGCTCTAGCAACTGTGAAAAGCTGCAGGCTTCAAGAACAAGGCACTCAGTACTCCTTCACACAGGGCCCCAAGAGTTCATCCTTCACTTCAGCATTACAAATTGCGTCCGCAGTCTCCTACCTCAACCCTGCAGCACCCAATCTCCAGTCAAATTCTGACACGCTTACTCCAATCTCAATGCTCCGCCTAGAGTGTTGATCTCCGGAACTGCCGGCAGCAGCCTGTCAACGACTTCCCCTCGCCTGGGATGTTCATTTGTAATTTCGACTTCGGTTGACATGCATGTGGAGGCCTAGACCGTGAGTTCTCAGGGCCGTCATAGAATCCACAAGGGCTGGCTTCTCTGTAGCGATACCATGAAATGGCGCCCATCATACGTTCAGCTCGGTCGGACACTGCGAGACAAACCGAACCTGACACCTGTGCAACCAAAATGGCTATTCTGCAGCCGAGATACAGCACTGGATCCAATTCCGAGAGATACCTGCAACTTCTTGCAAGAACGTTAGGGTGGTCCTGGAATGCCGCACACTCGACGCTCACCACATTGAAAGCCCAACCCCAAAGTTGACTGCCATATGCTGAACTCGAAACCTTGACTCCCTCGCCAGCACTTGGCAGCAATTCCATCCTGACGTGGCTGAGCTTGAGGTTGAGGTCTGCAGCCATTGCCTGCGCTCTTCAATCGGCAGGCAGCCCTCAGCCTTTGAGGGCTGTTTAGGTTTCAGCCGCTTTGGGCTGTTGAGGGCTGAGATCTTGGGTTGGAGCATGTGGCTCCACGAAACGTGCTGCTGGCACGAGCTTGGGCTTCCGTCGTAAGCTGGAATTTCCAGACACCAGAAGCCCACATCCCGCTCATTGTTCTGCATCAAGCATGTACCCTCTGCACCAAAGGCGACGCAGCATTTCGATTCTGCAAGCCCTGAAGTTAGAATCCGGAGCCTGCCTACAATCCTCTGTTGTGGGATTGCTTTGCGGTTCAGATCCCCTTTCAGGTTTACTTCCGGGGTAGGGTCTAGGGTCTTCGGTGTGATGCGGACAATACCAAAACTTGGAACCCAACCGCAATGCCCTCAGGACAATTCAAACAAGGTCTCAGGAGTTTCAATCAACGGCCAGGCACCTCCAGAAAGAGCAGGCGTGCCTTGCCAGGCTGCGTTTTTGGACTCGAGGAATTCAGGGGCGATGGCCTTTATGCATATGGTCTTTGAAAAGACCAGGTTTGACTAGGAAGGAATAAGGGGAAGGCGACGGTGCGAGGACACAGCTAGAGCTTGATCGATTGATAGGTCAACGATCGTATGGCCCGTCGCAGAGCTTTGGCAAACGAGCTTTCCAGACGACGAATGCAAGGATCCATGCAGCAAGATTGGTCTCCCCGTGTGGCCTCCACATCAGCCAGGCTGTTGAAGAGCTGTGCCACCTGCCCAGGGAATCAAACCACTGTCTGAGTCTAGCCATCTGAACGATTTTGTGTGGAAGCCGTCCCGTCCCTGTCCGGTCTTTCTTGATTTCCCTTGCCCCGGGGTCGGAGTCTGCGACTGCAGACTGGTTCTGGTACCGATGTGCAAAGAACCTCCGAGGACAAGAGATTTTTGGGGGCTGACCTCCGGCATCGCCGAGAAACCCCATGCCCGAGCAGCAGAGCAGCATGCTCCGGTCCGGTGCCTGAAAACTGCAAGGAGAGCCTCTGCCTGAGCCTCTGCCTCGCTGTGAAAAGCATGGGCGACTGCACTGCAGAAGCCGCAGCGAGGCAAGACCCTACAGGGGCCTTCTGCATGGTGCCCTATCGGACGGTTGTTCTCAAACTTTGTAAAGTTGAATGCTACTTCTTATGATCGGTGCTTTTCAATGATCATGGTACTGATGACATGATCATGACGGCGATGATGAAGCGGTTTCTTGGTCTGCCTGTATAAGACGAACAACGAGCAGCAGTTCCTCTGACCTCTCTCCGGTATGGCCATGGCCTTGACAAAGTCCACGAGGCCAACCTTGAGTTTCCGCTTCTGATTGATCCTGCCGGCATGTGAGAACCATCGGCCGTAGGGTCCCAAATGACTCGGGCTTCCGACAAGCTTGGCGAGCGGAGGCAGGAGCTTCTTCACAGAAGCTCAAGGATTTTGCGCAGAAGCTCGGAGATGCCATAGCTAAACTATCGGATGTGCTCGTTCTTGCTGGCCATGCAACAAAAGAGACAAGCATCATCACAATGCCAACAGTCGCAGCAGTGCTAGGCCGAGCCTGTTCATACTTCGCCAACAGAATCGTTAAAAACGAAGGCCAGTCTGAACTTTAGAGTCTAGATTCTAGAGGAGCGAGGCAGTGGAGGGCGGGGAATCTTCAAACGGTCCGAGAGATCAGGGTCGTCGCATCCTGGTCGCTGCCCAGCCTCGGCCAAGGCTATCTATCCGTGGCATTTCTCCCCCGAGGTATCGCCTTGTCAGCACCTTCGAGATGCCCAAGCTATCATTCTACTGAGCCGTGGGTTTTATTGTTCTCACTGCTTGTTGGTTGTTCCTCAGTGGCCATCGTTCTTAGCATTCGACGCCTAAGCCACAAGCCTTGGCTTTGGAGGCACACACCGGGGTGGCCGTGAGTTGCAGGTTGCGCATCGTAATGGATGATTTAAGAGTAGCGTAGTGACTTAGCTATTCCGGATAGTGAGGAACCTAAAGCCATCTAACTACTTCCGTCAGGAGCGCTAGATTCAGGCGTGCATTAAGGATGCAGCCCAGAGTGTGCCGCCGAGTAGTGGGATGAGGTGAGAATTTCTGGAATAGGTTTGCTACTGGGGAGAGAGGCTGTGGTGTCTTGGATGTACAAGCCCCTTGTAGCATCGTGCAGGCAAGCGAGTTTTGGTTTCGGTGTTGAATGGCATTGGAGATGAGTTTGCAGACTGTTGGAGGTGCTTGGGGCGGCTTGGGAGATCAAGGAAATCTTGCATAAGTTTAGGCTGGTTGAGAAATGGGGAAACATCGAGCCCGGCGGGGGCGCGGGCAAATAAGCATACCGGTGAGATGTGATAGTAAGAGGGAACTTGCCCTCCGTTGTTCTAAGGTACCCTTCACGAAGGTCTTAGTCTTAGTCATGCCCCACAGGCCACAGGCCGGGGGGGGGGACACAAATGGAAAAGATCGAGTCCGTCTGGGTGCGGTGCTCCATCGGGAACCGGAAACTGAAGCTTACCATTCCTGTCATGTGATCTGCACAGGGTCGTACGATTGAAGTTGCAGGCGATCAGCTACTGTCGGAGCTGTTCTGCGCGGCATGGAGATTCCAGTTCGCGGAGTTTGGCAACACTTCCGAGTTTGTAGTTGTCCCAGATCCGTTCAGGCAATGACGGGCCGGCAGTGCCTTTGTGCGGAACCTGAGCTGCACGGCAGGGTCGAGACCCTCATGATCTGAGCCGCTGCTGTCAGCTTCACAGGAAGACCTGAGATCTCGGACTCAGCTCCGAGCGGTTTGGCTCTTGTTCCAGCCTTGTAGAACTTCATCCCCTCGCTCCTTAGCGGTGTGGCTTGAGCTGACAGCTGACTTCAAGAGCAAAGGTGCTTGGATAGGGCCATCTACATGCTTCATCTAACCCTGAAGCCTGGCAAGATTGGAGACGGTGAAGCCCCGGCAATGCTCTCGAGGTCTTCAGAAAGCCTCAAAACCCCGGGAGACTCCAAAGCCTGAACGCCTCCGAGGCTGAGACCTCGAAGGCAAAGAGCTCCTGCATCGGGGTCGAGAGCTTCTGCGTGCGCCTTCCAAAGCATGGCTCGGGGGGCGCCTTTTGAGGCTTCAGGCACGGCGATTATGGGTGATCTGTGGAAGGTGTTGAGGCACATCAGCTGCATTGCAGGTATCTAGGCTTCTGGAGTTCGCATGGGGTAAAGGACATTTGCGTATGTCCTACATCTGCTCGAAGCTTTCGGGAATTTCCATGACGCTACGTCGGGGCTTGGGGCTTCAGGTATCATGCGGCCCGGCCTATCTTGGCCTGACTTGCTGATGAAGCGACTGCCTGAAGGTTCCGAGGCCTGCAACCCTCTCTCCCAATCCCTGAGATAGATGCGCGTCGAATCCGAAATGACACTTAAAGCTTGCCGAGCCGCCTGAGCAGCATGCGCAGCAATGCACGATGCTGTGGATGCTCCAAGTTCAGATCGTAGTGAGCTGTAGGATCCGACTGCTCCTCAGTGTGTCGTGGCGATGCGTGAATGCTTTTGCAATGTCTGAAAGCCGAACCTAAGTGGCTAGTTTCACAAATATCCGAACCCATGTGTAGCCTTTACAGAACATGCCCCCAAGTGAACGACTATTTTTCCTAATTAATTGTACTGCAACTGACCGCCCAGTCCCGTTAGAGCCCCTGTTTCAATCTTTGTTATGGGGCTTTGGCTAGATGCAGCTTCTTCAGAACTTATCCTTGCAAGATCGCCTTTCCGAGCTCGTGCATCCAATTTATTCGGGCATGTTGTGCTGCATTCCTTGCTATACCTGCACCAAACAAAAAAAAACTTGCAAATTACACCTTTACCACGTGCTACATATTGATTGTCCTGGGGACCATTGGACCATGTAGATTGCGCTTCATTGAACAGTGTGGTCCCCATGCTCTCGACAGTAATTTGATTTCCCGAGTGATACACCTAGCCAGTTCGTAAGCTGCCAAAGCCCCAAACCCTTTGTCCTCACAATGATTCATACCGGCCTTAGCTGGGTCATGTTTTGTGACCTTGCTATTCCCACGTCCCGCAGCATGTCGGCTTATCTGAGTACCACCTTCTGGAGCCTAATCACAAGCCATGTCCCGGTCCCGATCATGATTCCTGGGTCTTCGACATGTAACCGGATGTACGGGACTGCAGCTCCGAATTCACTCTTGCAAACCCAGTATGCTAGACTGCTAGAATGTTCAGACCATCATAATCCGTGCAACCTTGCTGCTTCTAAGCCGATATTGCATGACAAACACACCGTGTGCCTCGTCAAAGAGGTTTTATATTTCATCCCCAAGTAATTGAATTTAGCACTGCTTGCTGTGTACCGGTCGAGGAACCTGACAGTTTGTGCTTACTGAAAGTGCTTCACAATTAAAAGTTATATGCATGTATCTCTATATATATATGTCTACATATGCATACACAAACAGTATACATCATACAGTACATAAATATAATACGTGATACATAAACACACTATAGTCACTATAGGATGAAGAATAAAGAACATGCAACATGTAAGACATAGTAACGACACAGTAACGACATCGTATCGAATTAAACTACTTTCTATACAATTCAAAATACATGATACTTGTAAGCGTAACACACACACACACGCACATAAATACACAAATTATGTATATGCATATACATATATGATATACCGCGAAGTACCGGATAGATTCAATAGGTGCTATGCATGAGGTGTGTATATACATGTATAATATAATATAATATGACATAATATTATATATATATATGCATATATGTATGCACATATGTGTTCATATATGCGTACATATATACATAGTCATACATGTATACACATGTTTTACATATGTATAGTATGTAGAACACTATTCAGCAGCTCTAATGGAAGTATTCTGCACGGCCAACTTCATGCTTAGCAAGCCGAAACTTGGAAACTAAGCCAAATCCGTACAGTAAGATCCACCTGGTCCTGCAGTGACCGGCTGCAACATCAAATGCCTTCATTCATGTTTTAGCGCCCTCGGCCAGCAGACGATGGATGACTATCGCAACCAGCTTCGCGATCTGCTGCGAAGACGAAGACTCACGAGCCGGAACTGGAAGATCTGCACTTGCAGACCCCAGCTTCACGACCCGTGCAAAGTACAATCAAGCTCTGCTATCTGCTTTGCAGCCCAGCCTGAACATGAAACTCTCAGTAATTCGAGAGTCGCCATGTCCAAGACAAGTTAGAGCCCGTGCTTGCGCTTTGGACGGCGCCACTAGGATTTCCAATGCTTGGGCGCGTCCTCTGGCATAACGCGGGAAGGCATAGATAGAACCTCAGCCACACAGCCGCATTGTCAAATTCGATTTGCACATATCTTTTCGATATACTCGTTTTGAGGGTTGGATCCTTGGGGGCTGGATCAGTGGGGTTTGAAGGCCAAAACCAATTTCCTCAATCGTGCAGTTCAATTTTCCGACATAGGGTTTCAAGCTG